>PVLD010016870.1:0-43616 GCA_004027595.1 Dinomys branickii
AAAAAAAAAAAAAAAAAAAGAGAAAACCACTTTTTCAGCTGGATTCCATGTGCTCATGGTCCCCAGCCTTGCAATTCTCTGGAATGTCAATGTCCAGCTAAGCATTTGTTTGGCAGGGTTCCTGCCCACTAAGAGCTTATGATTGGTGCCAGGGTGGGACTGTGCTGGGTATTTTTAGAGCTCTCAGCCTAGCGGTACCGCTTGCTCTTCTCTGAGGCTCATGGATTAACCCAGGAGTAGCATATGCCCCCGTTTTGCTTGTCTGGTCCCTCACAGGACTCTGTAGTGTTGAGAAAACAGATTGTCCTAGGAAGATGCATAGCCAGGTTTTTTCTCTCTGCTTTCCTTTTTTAAAGAACTGCTCCTCCCCTTTGTATGGTGCAACTTTTCCTGGGGACCATTTGCAACATTGCAGCTACTTCTGAGCCAGAAAAGATGATGCGGTTTGCTTGCCTGCATTTAGTCTGGCTGGACAGTTGCTGTATCTTGCTACAAACATCTTTTGTGTTTGCAACCTTGCCTCCCCTCCTGGGTTGGCAGAAGGCAAGTTCCCTCTCAAGGGGAAGGACAGCATTTAGAAGGCTCAAGAGCAATGATTTCTTTTGGTGTCACTGCTCCTCCAAACGTTATCCACCTGTGACGAACTTGGTCCAGAAACTGATGACAGTGTCCCTGAGAAGTCTTGGACTTTGGTTTGGTTTTGTCAAGAGCTCTGGGTAAGGGCTACCAACAATGCACTCTATGGCATGGGCACTGTGAGTCTGCATGGGAAGGAAAGTGGAGATTGGCATGAAAAGCCATTTAGTTATTTATTTTATTTTAAAGATAAAAGAACCAAAACAAATTAACACTCAGACATAAACAAAACAACATATGAACAATAAAAACAATACAAAAATTCAGACAACATGATAGGAAATTAACAATAGTTGTTATCTTATATACTGTTATCTTCAAATTGGTTACTCACATAAATATAGGCTTGTAAGACTGATCAAGCAACTAAGCATTAACTGTTCCTTTCAATAAAACAATACAAATTAGTACAATAATCTTAGCTATCTTCTCTATGTGTATATATGTATACACACTCACACATGTTTTTTCTTTCTTTCATCTTTTCCTTCATCCTAGTTGCTCTTTCCTTTTTGAGCAGTTTCTTTTCCTTTCACAATATCTATTGTACCCTTCAGATTTTTGTTTACTCTTTCAGATTCTTACATTAGGGAGACAATATGATATTTATACATGTGAATCTGATTTATTTCATTTATGAGCATGGTCTTTAGTTGCATCCATTTACCTATAAAAGCCTTGAGTTTATCTTTATTTATAACTGAGTAATATTCCATTATATGAAAATACCACGTCTTTTTCATTCATTCCTCGATAGGCATTTTAAAATTTTTATTAAAAATTTTTTTAAATTAAAAGTACGAAAATATATTAACAAACAGCCATTTACAAAGTAGCACAAAAATAGTACAAACAATACTTAATTACAGACAAGGTAACAGGGAATTAACAATAGTTGTTGTATTACATATTGATAACTTTAACGTGTTTACTCAGGAAAACAAATATAAACATGCAAGATTGATCAAATAATCATTAACTCTTCCTTTTAATAAAGCGATAGAAGTCAGTAGTACAACTATGTTAACTATCCTGCATATACATATGTACATAATTTTCCCCTTCTTTCTTTTCTCTTCTCCCTCATCCCAGTTGCTCTTTACTTTTGAGTAGTTTCCTTTTGTTTCACAATGTTTATCATACCTCCTAATTTTTATTCACTCTTTCAGGTTCTTACATTAGTGAGACAATATGTTGCTTACACACACAGGCCTGATTTATTTCATTATGAGTATAGTCTCTAGTTGTAACCATTTACCTATAAAAGCCTCGAGTTTATCTTTCTTTATAGCTAATACTCCATTATATAAAAGTACCACAATTTTTTTCCCAATCCTCAGTGGATGGACATTTGGGTTGCTTCTACAATTTAGCTATGACAAATTGTGCTGCTATAAACGTGGGTGCACGTATATTACTGTGATATGATGTTTTCAGATCTTCTGGGAAAATACCCAGAAGGGGAATACCTGGGTTGAAGGTGACATCTAGACCTAGTTTGCTGAGGAATCTCTAAACTGATTTCCACAGTGGTTGCACCAATCTGCATTCCCACCAGCAGTGGAGAAGAGTTCCTATATCTCCACAGCCTTGCCAGCATTTGTTATTGGTTGATTTCTTAATGATAGCCATTCTTATTGGGGTATGATGAAATCTCAGCGTTGTTTTAATTTGCATTTCTTGAATGACTAATGATGTTGAACATTTCTCATGTATTTATTTGCCATTTGTATTTCTTTACCTGAGAAGTGTGTGTTCATCTCGGATGCCCATTTTAGGATTGGATCTTTTAATTTGGAGAGATTGATGTTTGTTAATTTTTTATATGTTCTAGAGAGAAGACCTTTGTCCAAGGGACAACCAGCTAAGATTTTTTTTTCCCAATTTGTGGGTTTTCTTTTTACTCTGCTGGTGATTTCTTTAGATGGGCAAAAACTTTTCAGTAAAATGAGGTCCCAGTTATTGATTCTTTGAAGTGTTTCCCTTGCAGTTTGGTTTTTTTTCATGAAGTCTCTGCCTACCCCTCTGTCTTGAAGATTTTTACCTACTTTCTCTTCCAATAGCTTTAGTGTTTCTGTTTTAATATTGTGATCTGTGATCCATTTTGAGTTGAGTACGGTGCATGGTGATAGACTTGGGTCTATTTTCAGTCTTTGGCAAGTGGCAAGCCAATTTTTCCAGCACCATTTATTGAAGAGGCTATCCTTCTTCCAGTGAGCTTGTTTGGCTGCTCAAAGATTAGGTGTCTGAGTGTATTTGTGGTTGTAGCTGTTTCTTCCAGTCTGTTCCATTGATCCTCAGGTCTGTTTTTAGCCAGTACCATTTTGGTTTTATTACTGTAGCATTGTAGTATAGTTTCAGGGATTGTGATGCCACCTGACTTGTCTTTGTTGCCCAGGATTGCTTTTGCTATTCTGGTTCTCTTCTGGTTCCAGATGAACTTTAGGAATGTTTTTTCTAGATCTGTGAAATACGCTCATGGTGTTTTAATGGGAATTCAATTGAATCTGTACAACAATTTTGGTAATATGGCCATTTTCACAATGTTGATTCTTCCTATCCATGAGCAAGGAATGTTTTTCCGTTTATTGAAATCCTCTTCAATCTCTTTCCTCAGAGTACTGCAGTTTTCATTGAACAGATTTTTTACTTCTTTTGTGTCTTGGTTACTTTTCTTTCATTACTGAGACAAAATACCCAATGCCCAAAATGAAGGAGAGAAAGGTTTGTTTAGCTTACAGTCTGTGGAGGTTTCAGTCCATACTTGGCTGGTTCTGAGGCAGAGTGGCACTTGGCAGAGGGCAACAGTTCATGGTGGCTGAGCACAGCAAAAACAACCAGAGCAAAAAGGAGGAATAGCTGCAAGCAGCCTCTTTTCTTCCCCTACATTTTAAATAGGCTGCCCCCACCCAGGGCCGTGTAGCTCTCACACAATCTCCATGTCCTCTTCCACAGGCTCAGGATGTATACAAAGTAGGCACCCTGGCTTCCTGCTGAGTCACTCAGCCAAACCTCTAGACTCCCTAAGTTGACACAATGTATCAACCATAACATTTTGTTAGATTGATTCCTAAATGTTTCAATTTCTTGGATGCTATTGTGAAAGGTGTGGTTTCCTTAATTTCTCTCTCAGTGTGTCTGTTGTTTGTGCATAGGAATGCTATTGATTTTTGGATGTTGACTTTGTATTCAGCTACACTGCTAAATGTGTGGAGTAATTCAAGGAGTCTTCTTGTGGAGTTTTTGGGGTCTTCCATGTAAAGTATCATGTCATCTGCACATAGGGATAATTTCACTTCTTACATTCCTATCCTTATTTCTTTTATTTCTCTTGCTTG
Source organism: Dinomys branickii (assembly GCA_004027595.1). Lineage (NCBI taxonomy): Eukaryota > Metazoa > Chordata > Mammalia > Rodentia > Dinomyidae > Dinomys > Dinomys branickii. The sequence goes on from PVLD010016870.1 coordinate 3,975, forward strand.
CATAATTATTCTGGCTAGTACTTCCAGAACTATGTTAAATAGGAGTGGTGACAGTGGACATCATTGTCTTGTTCCTGACTTTAAAGTGAAAGCTTTTAGTTTTTGACCATTTAGTATGATGTTGGCTGTTGGTTTGTCATAGATGGCTTTGATCAGATTGAAGTAAAACCATTTATTCGTATTTTCTGTAGGGTTTTTGTCATGAATGCTTGTTGAAAGCTTTTTCTGCATCTACTGAGATGATCATATGGTTTTTGTCTTTGGCTCCATTGATATGGTGTATTACATTAATTGATTGGTAAATATTGAACCATCCCTGAATTCCTGGAATTAATCCAACTTGGTCATGGTGTATGATTTTCTTGATGATTTACTGCATTCTAGTTGCTATTATTTTATTGAGTATCTTTGCATCTATGTTCATTAGGGAGATTGGTCTGTAGTTCTCTTTTGTGGTTGGATCTTTCTCTGGTTTTGGTATCAGTATAATACTTGCCTCCAGAAATGAGTTAGGGAGAATTGTTTCATTTTCAATTTCACTGAAGAGTTTGAGGAGTGTTGTCATTAAATCTTCTCTGAATGTTTTATAGAATTCTGCTGTGAGTCCATCAGGGCCTGGGCTTTTCTTTGTCAATAAGTTTTTAATGACATTTTCAATCTCATTAATTGATATAGGGTTGTTTAGGATTTTTATATCTTCCTGATTCAACTTTGGTAATTCGTACATATCTAGGAATCTGTCCGTTTCTTCTGAGTTTTCTATCCTATGGGAGTAAAGATTTTCAAAGTAGAATGATCTTTTGAATTTCTGTAGGATCTGTAGTGATTTCATCCTTTTCATTCCTTATTGCATGAGTATGAGTTTTTTCTTTTCTTTTTTTTAATAAGGTTGGCTAGGGGTTTATAAATTTCATTTATTCTTTCAAAGAACCAACTCTTTGATTCATTCATTTTTTGTAGGCTTTTCTTCATCTCAACTGCATTAATTTCTGCTGTGATCTTTATAGTCTCTTCCCTTCTTTAGGTTAGGGCTTGACTTGTTCTTCTTTTTCTAAAAGTTTGAGGTGCAGCATTGGGTTATTTATTTGTTCTCTCTCTGTTTTCCTTATGTGTAAGTTCACCGCTATAAATTTTCCTCTGAGGACTGCTTTCATTGCATCCCACAGATTCCAGTAAGTTGTATCTACATTTTCATTTGTTTGTAGGTATTTTATAATTTCTTCTGTGACCCATTGCTTGTTCAGGAGGTTGTTATCTAATTTCCAAATGTTTATGGAGTTTTTGGAGTTCCTTTTGTCATTAATTTCCAATTTCATTTCACTGTGGTCAGATAATATGTGTGGTATAATTTCAGTTCTTTTGCATTTAGTTAGGTATGCTTTATGGGCTAGAATGTGGTCTGTTTTAGAGAAAGTCCCATGTGGACCTGAGAAAAATATGTATTCTGATGTTGTGGGGTGGAACACTCTGTATACATCTTCTAAGTCCATTTGTTTGCAGATTTGGTTCAGGTCTGTTATTTATTTGATGATCTTTTGTCTAGTTGACTTGTCTCTTTGTGTCAAAGCGGTGTTTAGGTCTGCTGTTACAATAGTGTTATTAATTATTTGATTTTTCATGTCTGTTAAGATTTGTCTTATGTAGTTTGGTGCTCTGATATTTAGTGCATACATGTTTATGATTGTTATCCCTTCCTCTTGCATTTTTCCCATAACTAGTATGCAGTGACTTTCTTTATCTCTTTTGATTGTTTTTGGTTTGAAGTTTATGTTGTTTGCAAACATAATAGCTACCCCTGATTTTTTCTGGGATCCTGTTGTATGGAGATTTGTTTTCCATCCTTTGACTTTCAGTCTATGGATTTCCTTTTGAGTAAAGTGTGTTTCCTGTATACAGCATATTGTGGGATTTTGTTTCTTAATCTACTCTGTGAGTCTGTTTCTTTTGACTGGTGAATTGAGGCCATTTACATTAATAGTTATAACTGATATATGTTGGCTTATCTGTGTCATGGTGTTTACTTACTGGTGGTTTCCTACTTTTGCTATCTGTTTAATTGCTTGCTCTGCTTGCAGGTTCATTTCTATTGCTATTCTTGAGATTGTGGTCTCTTTTTTCTCTTCTAGAATATCTTAGTACTCTTTGTAAGGTTGACTTTGCTCATGAATTTCTTTAGTCGTTCTTTGTCATGGAAATATTTTATTTCTCCATTAAATTTGAAGGATAGTTTTGCATGGTACATCAATCTGTGTTGGAATCTATTTTGTCTCAGGACCTGTAATACTTTGCTCCAAGCTCTTCTCAATTGGATGGTTTGTGTTGAGAAGTCTGTTGTGATTCTGATGGGCTTTCCTTTATAGGTGATCTGTTTGTTTTCTCTAGCAGCTTTTAATATTCTATTCTTTTGCTGGGTGTCTGGGATCTTGATTATTATATGTCCGGGTGTGGTTTTATTTTGGTTATGGCTAGTTGGAGTTCTATATGCCTCATTTACCTGTACATCAGTATCTTTTTCCATGCTTGGGAATTTTTCTGCTATTATTTCTACAAATATTCTTTTTATGTCATTTGTGTTGCCTCCTGCTGTTTCATGACTCCTGTTACTCGGACATTACTTCTCTTTACCTGATCTTGCAGCTGTGGAATTGGTTTTTCCTGGATCCTTGCTGATTTTAAGAGTTCCTTCCTTTCACAGTCATTGGCTGCCATGCTGTCTTAAATGTCTGAGAGTCTATCTTTCACTTCATTCAAGCAGTTTTGCCAGCTTTCAGTGGAAGTTTTGATTTCCTGGATACCTCTTTGAATCTGTTTCATGCATTCTAGTTCTGTCCTGTATTGTTCATTTAATGTTTGTATTGTTTTCCTATGCTTATCTATTTTTTTATACATGTCTTCTTTAGATGTGCTCAGCAGTTCTTTCATTATTGATGTCATTTCTTTTTTTTACTTGGGTGATTATTTCTGATCTGATTTCTTCTATGGCCTGATGGAGTTGTTTCTTTACTTCAGTTGTGATCATTTCAGAGATTTCAGGTATGTGGCTTCCAAGTTCTCTTATGTCAGTGTCTCCTGGACTTGTTCTGGGTGTAGTTGAGTCTTGTGACTGCATTTTGCTCTTATGTCTTGTCATTTTGTATGTCAGATGAAAAGTGCTGAGCCACAAGCTACCTAGGCAGCTCACGAAAAGACTCTAGGGACCCTAGTTTCCCTGGATATCAGACTTATCCCAAGATGGTAGAGGGCAGTGGACCACTGCACCCAGGATCCCCAGGCAATTGGTGGCATGCATGGCTCAGACCACAACTGTGATGGTAGAGGAATGTTGGCCTTCACTACCAGGGTCTCCAGGCTATGGATGGAGAGTGTGCAGGCCTCAGCCATGACCCTGGTGGTGGGCAGAGAGGGACTGATGCTCCAGGATCCTCAGGTAGTTCGTTGAAGGAGGGTTGGCCTCACCTCCTAACATAGAGGACCACAGAGCCTGGGCTGGTCCCGTGCCACAGGCCTCACCTGCCAGGGGAGAGGTCCGTAGAGATGGGGCCACTCCTATCTCACTTCCCTGGGCCTGAGCTGCTTCCCTGACGAAAAATGGGCATTTGGGTTGTTTCTCTGATTTAGCTATTACAAATTGTGGGGCTATCAACATGGGTGCATATATATTGTTGTGGTATGATGTTTTTAGTTCTTCTGGAAAAATACCCAGAAGGGAGATAGCTGGATTGAGTGGAACCTCTAATCCTAGTTTACTGAGGAATCTCCAGACTAAACTTCACAGTGCTTGCACCCATTTACACTCCACCAGCAGTGGAGAAGTGTTTCTTTTTCCCTGCAGCCCCTCCAGCATTTGTTATTGGTTGATTTCTTGATAGTAGCCATTCTTTCTGGTGTGAGATGGAACCTCAGTGTTGTTTTAATTTGAATTTCTTGAATTACTAATGATACTGAACATTTTTTCATGTGTTTATTTGCCATCTGAATTTCTTCATCTGAGAAGTGTGCATTCACCTCAGATGCCAATTTTTGGATTGGGTCTTTGAATTTCGGGGACCTGATTTTTTTTAACTCTTTATGTATTCTAGATAGAAGTCCTTTGTCTGAGGGACAGTTGGCTAGAATTTTTTTCCCAATTTGTGCATTTTCTTCTTACTCTGTTGGTGATTTCTTTAGATGTGCAAAACTTTTCAATAAGATGAGATCCCATTTGTTGATTCTTTGAAGTATTTCCCATGTAATCTGTTTTTTGTTCATGAACTCTCTGTCTACCCCAATGTCTTTAAGATTTCTACCTACTTTCTCTTCTAGTAGATTTAGTGTTTCTGTTTTAATAGTTAGATCTTACTCTATTTTGACTTTAGTTTGGTGTGTGGTGATAGACAAGGGTCTAGTTTCAGTCTTCTGCATGTGGTGAGCCAGTTTTTCCAGCGCCATTTATTAAAGAGGCTATCTTTCTTCCTGTGAACTTGTTTGGCTTCTTTGTCAAAGGTAAGGTGGCTGAGTGTGTTTGTGGTTGTGGCTGCATCTTCCAGTTCATTCCATTGAATGAACTAGGTTCATTCAAACAAACTTAGGTTTGTTTTTTAGCCAATACCGTGTTGATTTTATCACAGTAGCTTTGTAGTATAATATCAAGTAAGGGATTGTAATTCCACCTGCCTTATCTTTGTTGCCCAGGATTGCTTTTGCTATTCTGGGTCTCTTCTGGTGCCAGATGAATTTTAGAAATGGAAAAGGCATTTAAAAGGTTGGAAATTACTAACCCAGGTATTATCCAGTTCAACAAATGCTTGCTGTGGGCAAGCCTTGAGGTTGTGTGATATTTGAAATGACACATTGTTATTGGACAAACATTTCCCAATATATAACACCAGGCATTACATCTACAGAATGGGATAGACATGAAATTTTATTCATTCATTCACTCTGATGTTGTGAAGCATATAAATTTTAAAGCCAGACTGAACAGGTTCCTCTAAACCCTGACTATGTACCTGGACAAGTGACTGAAACCCTCCCTGACTAAGATGGGGATAGCATTAGTACATAGCTCCCAGTATCAATGTGTAGATCACTGTAAATATACACAAAGCCCTTGACACAGCTCCAGGTGCCCAGCAAGCACCATCTGAGTGTTGCCTACTGTTACTACCATGATGATTCATTCATCAGATATTGTTGAGTATCTCCCATGTGGCAGGGACAGACCAATGTCCTAGTTACAGAGCATCAAACCAAATCTCCATCCCTGCCCTCACAGAGCTTGTGTTACAGAGGACAGAGGAAGAAAATAAACCCTTCAACACATAATGTGTCTGATGGTGATAAGACTTGAAAGAAAAGTCAGACTCTGGGGAAGTCAGATGAGGGAGATGAGTTTCTAATTGAGCAAGAGGATACAGACCTTCCCCGGAGGAGATGACACTGCCTGGGATGAAGATACAGCTGGGTGAGACAGGCACATGACAAACTGAGATTCTGCCAGGACCTTGGGCATGTTCTCCCCAGGAGTCAGAACTTTACTTCTCCCTTTTTCCTTGCCTCCAACAGACAAGTATTCCAAATGAGGTCAGAGACTGGGGCTTGATTATGGTCTGGATGACTGTGGTGTTGGGTGCAGGGTTCCAGGAAACATTTTATCCCAGTAGCAGATTTCAAGAGTGGACTCCTTTACTTACCTTTTTTTCTGATTAGCATATAATATTTGTACATATTTATGAGGTACAGTGTGATGTTTTGATTCCAGTGTAAATTGGGTAATGATCAACTCATGGTAATTAGCATATCCATCACCTTAAATTTTTATCATTTCTTTACGATGAGTACACTTAGAACCCTCTCTTCTAATTTTTTTGAGAGGTATAACTTATTGTTAATTATTTCTCCCATAGTGTCTTGGTTACTTTTCTCTCATTGCTGAGACAAAATACCTAACCTCAAAATGAAGGAAGGAAAAGTTTATTTAGCTTACAGTTTGTGGAGGTTTCAGTCCATACTTGGCTGGTTCTGAGGCAGAGCGGCTCGTGGCTGAGGGCAAACGTTCATGGCAGCAGAGCACAACAAAAACAACCAGAGCAAAAGGGAAGAATGGTGGCCAAGTTGTCTCTTTTTCTCCCTTACAGTTGTAAAAGCCTACCCCCACCCAGGGGGCAGGTAGCACTCACGCAGTCTCCATGCCCTCCTCTTCCACAGGCTCAGGATGTATACAAAGTAAGCACCCTGGCTTCCTGCTGAGTCACTCAGCCAAACCTCTGGACTCCCCAAGTTGACACAATGTATCAACCATAATACATGGTTTGCCACAGAACCAGAACTTATTCCTCCTGTCTGACTTTCACATTGTACCTGTGGGTCTCTCCCCAGTCTCGCCTGTAAGTATTATTTCACCCCTGACTTCTACAAGATGTGCGTTTTTAGATTCTGTATCTGAGTGAGATACTTTGAAGGCTGCTGTGAATAGGGGTTTGCTCTGTCTGAGGTACTGTGCTAAGTCTCAGGCTTATGGTGCCTATGGGAATAAAAGGCAGGTTTGTGCCTGTTTTACATTCCAGTGGCCCATACAGCATTTGGTTCTTAGTAGGTGCTTAGTAAATAATAGAGATATTCGCTGTATGTTTCCTACATACTGAAGATATGCTGCCAGGCGCTCATTGTGAGTGAACTTAATTAACTTTTACAACTGAAGGTTTATTTTTGGCCCTATTGAACAGATAAAGAAACCTATCACAGGATATGCTGGGGCATCTAAATATTCTCTCAAGGCAGAATCAGAAAGGGTTCTTGGTAGAGGTGACTCAAAAGACAAATAGTAGCTCTGCAGGGGGGAAAGTGGTAGGGGGTAAAAAGAGGCATTGCAAGGAGAAGCAGATTACTAATTTGGGCCAGTCTACAGTCCAGCATGCACAAAGGTAGTAAAAGGGCAGGGTGGAGAGCATGCGGGGCCTCTTGGCACTTTCTTAGTCCCTGAGAGCTTATCTTGTCTGCACTGTTAGCCGTGCAGATCATCTCTGAGGCTGTGGCTTGGGGATCAGCCATTCCCTAAGAATCCCACAGTCCAACTGGTTTTTCACAAAGAGGACCATCCAAGCCCAGCAAGGAACAGCTTAGCAGTTAAGGTGACACTGTCTTCCCGGGGGATTCACTGCCCTCTCCTAGGAGCCCGGGGTTTCTTCTTGCATGTGTAAGCACTCACAGGGCCCGGGAACGGAAGAACGCTCCCAGGATGTGTTGTGTTGTGTCTTGCACATCTGTTTGAGTTTTGCACACTCAGTCACAGCTCCTGTGTGTATTGCTCTCCTCTGGCTCCTGCAAATGCCAAATAGTGGGAGTTTCATCTTGGCTGGAGTTGTTGTTTTTTTAGGTTTGAGACTTGGATTTTTCCTTTGAAAACATTTCTTTTTTTTTTTTGTTTTTTGTTTTTGTCTTCAAAGAGCAACTTGTTCCTCTTTTCCCTACTCTTAGAGGATGCTGATTTAATCATGCTGTGATCAAGTCAGCCCAGGGTGCCCATGTTGGCCTTTAATTTTTAAAAAGAGAATGACAAGAAAAGGAAGTGGGCCAGGGAGGTTTTGAAGTCTTTTCTGTTTTATAGTTATTAAAGAGGCCCACGGGGAGAATGTCTAGGGCTGGCCTCTCATCTCAGTGCCACTGACATCATCCCCACCTTGACCTTTTTAGGAATGGCAGGTTCTTAGGTAGAGTACTAGCTACCTAAGGCTATGTAACAAGTTACTTCACACCCACAGCTAACACTCACATGTACTTACTTACTTACTTATTTCTTTTTGCAGCACCGGGGATTGAACCCAGGACTTTTGCACTGAGCTACATCCGCAACGCTTTTTCATTTTAATTTTTTTATTTTGAGATAGGGTCTTGCTAAGTTACCCAGCCTGGGCTTGAATTTGTGATATTCCTGCCTCAGCCTCCCGGAGTGCTGGGATTATAAGCTGTGCCATTCCACTCAGTACTATCCCATGTTCTTGATGGTCACGAGCCTGGGCATGACTTAGCAGGATTCTCTCTGCTCAGGACCTTACAAGATGCCATCAGCGTATTGGCTGACACAGCATTGGAGACGTCACATCCTCTTCTCAACAAACCTAGTTGTTGCAGGAGTCATTGCGATTGTAGAACTCATAGAGGCTTCCTTCTTTAAAACTAGCAATTGAGAAGGAAGAGGTCTCTGCTGCTTCCAGTGTTTTGGCTCTGGAAATGTTAAACCTTCTGTTAAAGGGCCAACCTGATGAGGCTAGGCCCACCTAGGATCACCTTCTTTTTGATGAACTCAAGGCCAGTTAGTTATGGGTCTTAATTGTACCTGCAAACTCCCTTTGGCATATGATGTAGGATAACTATGGGAACAATATCCTACATAGTCACAGGTCTCCTCCATACTCCAGGAAAAGTATTCACAGATGAATGGGGATTTTGCCTCCTATGGCTGGTTGTCACCCCAATCAAGGAGACACTCTGCTCTGTTTCCTGGTCTGGGGTTGAGGCTGTGGCTTTGGTAACAGCAGTCTCCCTCTGATGATCCTGTCACGAGAGAAGTGGGGTATGAGCATGTCACACATGAAGAAGTTTTAAGGCCAGGCAAAGGAAGCTGCTGGAGGAGAAGTACTGGTTTGTGCAGAACTCACTGTTCTGAGGTGGGCTTTGGTGGGAAATGAGTTCTCTGCTGGAAGATACACACTGGGGCTTTTATAGCTCCAAGGAACACCAGGGCCTAGAAGTTGACCCACCGTGGAAGAGAAGCCAATCTCAGACCTTCTGACACCAGGCTTGGAGTGACGACTTGGCACTCTGGAGGTTGTTTCCTATGATTCCATAGGTCCCCAGCTTTTCAGTCTGAAAAATGAGGAGCTCCAAGCTTCCTCCCCTTTTTAGTCAGGTGCAAAGTAACCCAGATCCAGCAAGTGAGTGTCTGATTTGGAGCTAGCACCACCTAGCAGATAGGAAGGTATTGCAGAGACCTGGATAAACCCATCTCAGGCCCATTTCCCTTCAAATACAGCCTGCTCCAGCCGGAAGCTTGGTCTTCAGGAACCACAGAGAAATTCTATTTGTGTTTACAACTATAAATAGAAACGAGCCCCCGGGCTCACACAGTCTTCTTTTCTAATGCTTTAATCGTACTTTTAATCAGAACCAATTTAAAGCATTAATCTTCAGTGCTTGTTCCTGCCATTTCCAGCCACTCGACACTTTTTCATAAACAAAGTGACAGTTTGATTGAATGTGGTTTTTAATTAAACTGCCTTCACTTGGAGCAACTTTCTGGGAGTCTACGTAAGGAGCAGCTCCTCAGAAGTGCAAAGCAAGGCTGACTTTGAATACTGCGACTGCCACGGTCACGGTCATCACCACCACCAGGCAGAGTTTGGGAGGAACGAAGACCCAAGGCAGATGGAGTTAACCAGGTACTTGGACCTAGTGTATCAGTTCCTACTTGTCCCTTGTCATGAGAGTGGGCAGGCACATCCCTGGGTGCGCTTGTCTGGTGCTGGCTCAGGATGCAGTATCTTAGAAAATTGCTTCCCGGTAGATCATTCTGTTATCAGCAGTGAAACTGTTTAAGGCACGTCACTCTTCCACAGTTAGAATTTTGCAAAAGCAAAAATAAAACAAGACTTCTGCAGTTCTGCCCTCAAGTCAACTCAGAGTTTTATGAACGATGGTGGATTCTGCAATACAAACTCTTGGAGGACAATAGGGAGGGGAAGACTCTCCTGGGGTCAGCACGCACCTGAAAGGAATGAATGAATAGGCCCTGAGCCGGGAGAATGGAGACATAGTTGGGACCCACTTTACCCGCTCTTTGAAGGAGCTAGTAATCAGTATAATGGGGGGCAGGGTCAGAGACAGTGCTTGGCCTCTCTGAGGTATTAGGCTTTTGTATAGCGAAAGGGTCCCCGATTTAGTGTCTACTACTATGCAAGGTGTGGGTGGGGGGTGATACTGCTTTAAGTAGCATGGAACCGGAGCTCCATCCCTCTCTCTGCCTCACTTTGTGGTCTAGAGATCTCCCCTGATAAATTGCTGCTGCCTTGAATCCATCAAGCCTTCATCCTCAGCATGACTCATCTCCCTGTGGCAGGCGCTGGGCTCAGCTTCCAAGAATAGCCTAGCCTGAGGGATCCAAGCTTGGAATCCCTTCCAACTTTTAGGGCTCTGAAGTTTGGCACCCACAGAGGTCTGTGTTCAGGGAACGGGGTACAGATGGCTTGGCTTTAGCAGAGACGGTGGCTAATAATCATCTACCTTCTACCTTTTCTTTCTGCAAAATCCTAGGGCCGGGCTGGGTCATAGTGCTTCTAAAGGAAATCTACCCATAAAAGGTGCATTTTAGTGGCTGAAAAATAAGGCGCTTGGGAAGCCCACACATTCATTTATTTGCTCATTCCAAAAATATTTGTTGAAGGCCTTGTCAGTGACAACCACAACAGGGGACTTGACAAGAGTCTTATAGAAGTGAATTGGTTCTTAGTGCTAAGTCCTGGTGACCAGGTAGGGGGAAGAAGGGGTGACATTCCAGGTGTTGTGGTGCACAAATGTAACCACAGCACTCTGGGAGGCTGAGGCAAGAGAATTATAAATTCAAGCCCAGCTTGAGCAAATTAGCTATTTAGTGAGACTGTCTCAAAATAAAAAATAAAAAGGGCTGGGGTATAGCTTAGTACTGGAGTACTTGGGGTTGAATCCCCTGTACCAGAAAAAAAGTATTAGCTGACATTTATTGAGTACTTACTGTATGCTGTGTATTAAGCTCTTTATGTGAATTAATTTGGTTACCATTCGCCAAATGCCATAAGAGCAGTTCCTTTCTCACCCCCATTAATGAGCTGAGAGTACACGGTGAAGGGCTGTTGGCCCAGGCCCACAGCAGTGACTAGGCAGCCGCCCTGGGCATGGAAACTAGGTTCTCTGACCTGAGCCCATTTAGAAAGCAAGACGCCTTCTTTCTGTCAGCTCTTCTCAGAATGTGCCAAGGTCTTTCCTACTGTTCCACTCTGTTCCAGCTGCTGTAACAAAAGCTCCCTCTGGGTGGCTTTCCCATAGTTCTGGAGCCAGGCATTCCCAAATCACAGATATGGGGTCTGGAGAGGGCCTCCTTGCTGATCTTAGCTGACTGCTGTGTCCTCACAAGGCAGGGCCATGGGGTGAGTATCTCTTGGGGGCCTCTTTCCTAAGGGCACTAACCCTATATGGAGAGCTCTTTCCTCATGGCTTGATCACCTCCCCAAAGTGCCATCCCCTTACATCATCACACCGGGATAGGGGTAGGATTTCACCATACAAATGTTGGGGGACAAACCTTCAGAGCATAGTGCCATCTTCCCAGGCTTGCATGTCTCTCTGCCTGTACATAGTACAATTACTATGTACTATGTTTCCCCTTATTCTCCAGCTCAACGATTTATTTTCTACACATTACCAAGTCTAGTTGTTTGTACCTATATACCTCCCCACCAGAATTTAAACCCCCTGGGGTCATGCCTTTGTGTATCTTACGGGCTTCTGTGTCCCCAGACCTAAGGTGGTGTCTGGTGTGTGGCAAGTCCTTTGAGTGGCAAGTTCCCCAGTGGTTGGAGGACGGAGCTGGCACAGCCAGTCCTCCTGGGAGTACAGATCACAGGCATTGTTGCTGCGCAGCTGTTTGGATGAATGGTGCCATGAGCATGAGGTTGTACAGTTATTGTTATCATTGTCAGGACTGTGGCTGGTGGAGAGAAGAGACACAAGGGACTCAAAATGCACAGCAGAACATTTACAATCACAATGTAGAACCAGGACCTCAGAGACCTTTCTGCTGGCAGAATGCACTGCACCCCACAGATAACCTTCTTTTCTCTGGGCAGCTGCAGCATCTGTCAACCAGCTCCCCACCCATGGATGCTCCCCGCACAGTTGGGAGGTGGCTGAGCCTTTGGTTCTACAGGGGCTGCTGCAGGCAAAGATGGGAGAAGATGCCAGGCTCGAAGGAGCCTGGGAAGCCTGCAGTGACCAAGAGCTGAGAACTGAGAATGCAGACACATCTCCTTGGGGATGTCATGACGAGCTGGTCCTGCCAGAGAATTCCTTTACCTCTCAGGTTTTGCTTTTCCTTCCTGTGTGTTGCTTTATCTACTATGAGGGCATGCTGGGAAGAGGACTTTCGGGTTCTAGAACATTCAGCGTGTGTGGCCTCTCAGTCTGTGAAGTGGGGACTATCCAGGTTGGTAGTATGATCCCCAGGGTTAGATGAGGTTGTCATTCCCTATCCCAATTCCAGGCATTTGGCTGGTAAAGCTTTGCGGTGCTGTGCCAACCTACTGACAGCAATGTCACACAAGCAATGCAGGTGTTTGGGTGTGAGACTCAGCGTTTTATTACTGCTGTCATTATCATTATTAAGACTATTAACAGCCTTACTGATGCATAATTGGCATGAAGTGGAACACACACTTTGGTCACAATTTTTTTAAGAGAAAAAGGTAAAAATAAAAAACAGAAGGAGAGTTACAATAATTAAGACATTGCATATTTTTGTCTTCGTAGTACTTATTCAGAGTACAAGGTATAGGCACATGATATCTTGTCCAAACAATATTAGCACAAACCTTTCTTTTCAATGAACTAATAGAAGCTAGCTATACAACTATTTGTGTGTATATATATCTATATATAGATATATATGTATATCCCCCTTCCTTCCTTTTCCCTTTCCCCTCACAGTTCATCTTTTCCTTTCAACAGTTTCTTCCTAATTCACAATATCTATTGTACATTTTGGACTTTATTTACTCATTCAGTTTCTCACACTAGTGAGACAATTTGATGTTTACACATTTGGCTCTGATTTATTTCACTTATGAATGTGGTTTTGAGTTGCATCTATTTATTCCATTATATAAAACCCCCACATCTTTTAAATCCATTCCTCAGTCGATGGGCATTTGGGTAATTTCCAAGATTTAGCTTTTACAAATTGTGCTGCTGTAAACATGAGTGGACATATTTTGCTATAGTATGATGTTTTTAATTCTTCTGGGAGCATGCCTGGAAGGGGAATAGCTGGGTTGAATGGGACCTCTGGTCCTAAATTTTTAAAGGTGTCTCCATACTGACTTCTACAGTGGTTGCACCAGTCTACACTCCCACCAACAGTAGAGAAGGGTTCCTTTTTCCCTTACAGCCCCTTCAGTGTTTGTTATTGGATGATTTCTAGATGATAGCCTTTCTTTCTGGGGTGAGATGGAATCTCAGTGTTGTTTTAATTTGTATCTCACAAATGACCAGTGATGTTGAACATTTTTCGTGTATTTATTTGCCATTTGTATTTCTTTATCTGAGAAGTGTGTATTAATCTCAGATGCCCATTTTTGATTGAGTCTTTGAATTTGGGGGCTCTGATTTTTTTCTGTTCTTTATGTGTTCTAGATATAAGTCCTTTGTCTGAGGGACAACTGCCTATAATTTTTTCACACTCTGTGGATTGTTTTCTCACTCTACTTGGGATTTCTTTTATTTTTCAGAAGGTTTTAATAAGGTGAGATCCCAATTGTAGATTCTTTGTAGTATTTCCCTTGTACTGTGGGTTTTGTTCATGAAGTTTCTGCCTACACTTATGACTTTGAGATTTGTACTTATTTTCTCTTCCAGTAAATTTAGTGTTTCTATTTTAACATTTAGATCTTTTACCTAATTTGACTTTTTTTTTGTGTGTGGTACCGGGGATCGAACTCAGGACCTTGCACTTGCCAGGCAAGCGCTTATTCAACTGAGCTATATCCCCAGCCCCTACCTAATTTGACTTTAATGCATGGTGATAGACATAGGTCTAGTTTTAGTCTTCAGCATGTGGTAAGCCAATTTTTCCAGCATCATTTATTAAACAGACTATCTTTCTTCCAGTGAATGTATTTAGTGCTTTTGTCAAAGATAAGGTAGCTGAGTGTGTTTGTGGCTGTGTCTGCATCTTCTGATCTGTTCTACTGGTCCTTGGGTCTATTTTTTTGCCAATACCATGCTGATTTTATTATATTAGCTTTGTAGTATAATTTCAGGTCTGGGATTGTGATGCCTCTTGACTTACCTTTATTGCTCAGAATTGCTTTTGCTGTTTTAGTTTTCTTCTGGTTCTGAATGAATTTTAGGAATGTTTTCTCTAGATCTGTGAAGTGTGGTAATGAGGTTTTGATTGGGATTGCATTAAATCTGTGTAACAGTTTTGGGAGTATGGCTGTTTTTACTATGTCCAAGAGCAAGGTATATCTTTCCATATTCTGATATCCTCTTTGATCTCCTTTTTAAAAATTTCTGTAATTTTCACTGTATATGTTCTTACATCCTGTGTTAGGTTGATTCCTAAGTATTTCATTTTTAAAAAAAAATGCTATTGTGAAGAGTGTACTTTCTCTAATTTCTCTATGAGTTTGTTCTTCGTGTACAAGCATGCTATTGATTTTTAGTGTTGACTTTATATCCAGCTACACTGCTGAATTTGGATATTAAATCTAAAAGTTTTTTGGAGGAATTTTTGTTGTCTTTTATGTAGAGTATCACATCTTCTCCAAATAATAATTTAACTTCTTCCTTTCTTATCTTTATTCCTTTTATTTTTTCTCTAGTCTAATTGCTCTGGCTAATGTTTCCAGAACTATATTGAATAGGAGTGGTGATAATGGACATCCTTGTCTTATTCATGATTGTGAGAGAAAGCTTTCAGTTTTTGATCATTAAATATGATATTATCTGTCAGTTCGTCATATATGACTTTTATAAAATTGAGATAAAGACAATATATTCTATGAGGTTTCATCTTGAATTCGTGTTGGACTATGTCAAATGCTTTTTCTGCATCTATTGAGATGAACATGTGATTTTTGTCTTTGGTTCTCTCAATATGTTGTATTACACTTACTGATTTGCATATGTTGAACCATCCCTGCATCCCTGGGATGAATCCTATTTGCTCATGATGTATAATCTTCTTGGTGACTTGCTGCATTCTGTTTTCCAGTATCTTATTAAGGATTTTTGTATCTATGTTCATTAGGGAGATTGCCTGCAATTTTCTTTTTTGGCTGTGTTAGACTCTGGTTTTGGAACCAGGGTAATACTTTCTTCCAGGAATGATTTTGAAAGTACTAGTTCCCTTTCAATTTCTTTAAAGACTTTTGAAAGTTTGATTGTGTCTAGGAATCTGTCCATTTCTTTTGTGTTTTCCATCTTTTTAGAAGTCTCTCATAGTAGGTATTGATGATCTGAATTCTGTGAGATCTGTTGTGATTTCTCACTTTTTATTTCTAATTGCTTGAATTTGTGTTTTTTATTTCTTCTTTTTGATGAGGTTGGCTAATGGTTTATCAATTTTATTTATTCTTTCAAAGAACCAACTTTTTGATTCATTGATTCTTTGTATTGTTTTCTTAGTTTCCATTGCATTAATTTCTTCTCTTAGCATGTCCCATGTTCAGCTGAGAAGAATGTGTATTCTGATGTCTTGGGGTGGAACATTCTGTACACATCTATCAAGTCCATTTTATCACAGGCTTGGTTTAATTCTAATATATCTTTGTTGATTTTCTGTCTAGTTGATGTATCTATTTGTGAGAGTGGGGTATTAAGGTCCCCCACTACAATTGTGTTAGTGTTTATTTGTTTCTTCATGTCTGTTAATATTTTATGTAGTTGAGTGAAGTTGTGTTTTGTGTGTAAATATTTATGATTGCCGCATCTTCTTCTTGGAATTTTCCCTTAACAAGTATGTAGTGTCTTTTTTGTCTCTTTTGATCAGTTTTGGCTTAAAGTTTGCATTGTCTGCAAATAGAATAACTATTGCTGCTTTTTTCTGGGTTCCTGTTTTCTATCCTTTAATTTTTAGTCTATGAATTAATTTTGGGTTAAATGTGTTTCTTAAATACAGCATATTGTTGGATCTTGCTTCTTGATCCATTCCACCAGTTTATTTCTTTTGATTAGTGAGTTGAGACCATTTACATTGATGATTATAACTGATATGTGTTGCCTTTTCTTTTTCATGTTATTTGTTTCCTGTCTTTCTCCTTTGTTTAACTACTTGCCCTGCCTGGTAGCTTCTTTGTACTGGCATTCATGAGTTTGTATTCTTCACTATCTTTTTCTAATATGTTCTTCAGAGCATTCTGTAGAACTGATTTGGTGGTCATAAATTTCTTCAGCTGTTCTTTGCATGGTGCTATCTTATGTGTCCATCAATTTTGAAAGGTAGTTTTGTGGGATACATCAATCTGAGTGGAAGCTTGTTTTCCTTTAGGGCTTGAAATACCTTACTTCAAGCTCTCCTTCACTTGAGGGTTTGTGTTGAGAAGTATGCTGTGATTTTGATGGTAATATGTTTATAGGTAATATGTTTCTTTTCTCTAGCTACTTTTAATATTTTGTTCTTGTGCTGAATTTTTGGAATCTTGATTATTATATGCCTTGGTGATTTACTTTGGTAATTTATTTTGGTCTTGGCTATTTGGAGTTCTGTATGTTTCATTTATTTGTATGTCAAATTCTTTATCCATGTTTGGGAAGTTTTTTTTTGCTGTTATTTCTGTGAAGAGGTTTTTAATGGCTTTTGTGCTGTCTCCCACTTTTTCACTGATTCCAATCAATCTTATGTTGTTCTTCTTTGCTTCATCCAGCAGCTGCTGGACTGATTTTTCATTGTCTCTTGCCATTTTTAAGATACCTTTCTTTTCCTGGTCACTAGCTGTGTGCCTCTTTTAGATCTGATATTCTACCTTTGCCTTCATTCGATCTGTTGCATATACTTTCAGTGGAGTTTCTAATCTCCTGCATTTCTGTTTGGATCTGTTTCATTGATTCTATTTCTTGTCTATGTTTGCCATTCATGGTTTCCATAATTTTCCTGAGCTCCTCTATTTCTTTATATGTATTTGCTTTAATGTCTTTCATCTTCATTTCTTTTTTGCACATTAGAGATTATTTTTTCTGTGAGCTCTTCCATTTGTTTTTTCACTTCTGCTGCTGTCATTTTAGGGAGTTCTATTTGTCAGCTTCTGATTTCCTCTATCTCTTTGTGTTCTACCCTTGTCCAGGGTGGACTGGGCATTTGAGATTGCGTTTTTCTTGTATTGTCATTTTCTATATTGTTTTGTTTTCTGTGTTGATGATTATAGATTTCTTATATTAGATGGCCTTATCACTGGTGTTGAGGCTTTCCTAGGAGGTGTCTACTCCTCTGGATGCCTTCTAGATGTTGGTAGTTCTTGGTCTTTATGCTAATTCCAAGATGTTAAGACTGAGGAGTTGCAATCTATTTGACTTAGGGTCCTTTCCTTTGGTAATGGACTATGATGATGGTTATGACCTCTTACAATCGCAGTGTTGTCATACAGGTAAAAAACTGGTTATAGCATGTATGATATCCTGGTTAAAGCAGTTCAGTTGGCAATAACAATAAAGTCAAATACAGCCTGGTTACTGACAAACTGTGGTAACTATTAGCCTGATACCTATAACTGTAGGAGGAAGGTCTACAGAACATCCAACTTATCCCAGGAATTTGTATGCCATGATTCTCCACTTAGTGGAGTGATTTTACCCTGTTGTGTGTGGGGCCGGTTTCAAGAGGATGGAGGTAGCATGGAGAGATGAATGATCTTAAATATAGTAGGAGCAAAATTGGAGGGCACAGGATGCTCATCCAGGTTTTGGGTAATTGTAGGACATAGGAAGGAAGGATTGGAGGAGAAGGCCTAGGAGTCGTGAAGTGAACCAGAGAGACAAGAGACAATATTTACTCACATGAAAGTATCATATAGTTAAGGGAGATAGCTGACTAAAGAGAGGAAGAGAATGAGTAGAATAAACAAAAAAAAAGTCAGAGATTGAAATCATGAATGAGAAAAGAAGGAAAAAAAGAAAATGGAAAATACAAAAAAAGAAAGGAAAAACCCAGTAAACAAAAATACCCTCACACACCAAAAGAACAACATACAGGAAGAAAAACAAAACAGGACAAAACAGAACAGAGAGGAGATAACAGAAGGGAAAATAAACAAACAAGAAACTATAAAAACAAACAAACAAAAATGTAAACCAACCCAAAACACTTATCCAGCCAAATACAAAGAGGGAAACCAATCAGACAGAGAAAAATGAAAGCAGTGAAATTCCTCTAATGTCTATAGTTCTGTGGTAGGTCCAAGTTGGATTCCATAAATGTGTACTCTGACCAAGATTACAGGTGGACTTTTGTTGGATTTGGGTCTGATCTTTGTCTCTGGATTTAGGGGATGGGATTAGTTTTTTGTGGCTGGAGTTCTCCCAGTCATTTGGAAAAGAAAAAGAAAAAGAAAAGAAAAAAGAGACAATACAAGAGAAGGCGGTGGCCTTACCCGCCCACTTCTATTCCTTGCGTCCTTGTCCCCAGGCCCCAAGCACAACACTGGTTAGCCTAACTTACCACCTGTTGGCTTGTATTTTTACTGTAGCATAAGACATTTCCATGCCTCTAGTCCCTGCTGTCCATCCTGTGTGCCTTAGCCATGGTGTTCCCGCAGGTCTCCGGGCCCTGAGTCACACCAGTGGAGGGAGAGAGGGCAGGGCGGATCTCACACTTACTGCCAGCCGCCACTGTCCCCGGTGGATGGAAGCAGGTAGGAGCTGACTCTGGACTCTTCTCACTAGCTGCACAGTCCCAGGTTAATGGAGGAAAGGAGTCGAACTCAGACTCCTCTCGCCAGCTGTGCCACCTTGGGACAGTCTTTGGTCACTGGTGACAACCACATACACCCTGAAATTGTCACTGTAATTCCAGTCAGTCTTTACTGCAGATGTGGAAACATCTTATTTTATAGTATGAAGAAAACGTGGTAAGTGCTATGGGGAAAAACAAAGCAGGGAGAGGTTGAGTCCATTGCTTTAGGAGGATGATTGATAGACTCAAAAAAATTCTCAGTTTAGACAGTAATCTGTGACCCCTAGAGACAGGGACGTCGGGGATAGGGCAGCAGTTTCAGATGAAGTGCCAAGGCAGACCGCACTGAGAAGACAGTGTCTAAATCAAGACTCGGAATAGATGAGGGAGTGGGCCACACAGAAGAACATCCAAGAAGAGACCAACATGTGCAAAATCCTTGAGGTGGGGTATGTCTGCTCTGTCTGAGAACCATTAATAAGGCTGGATTTCTTGAGGGAAGGGGATGAGGACAGAGGGTACCAGAGGCCACACTGTAAAGGACCTTGTAGGGCTATATAAAATTTAGCCTTGGGATCTGTGGCGTTTGCCAGAATCAGGCAGTGCTGACTGATAGCTATTTGCCTGTCTTGTTGATGCTGAACTGTAAGAGGGCACAGGTGGACACAGGTGGACACAGGTGACAGTGGCATGCACCGGGCTCTTGGGGAGGTGGTGAGAGGGTGGGGTGGATGGGATTTACTGACAGATTTGGTAAAGAGGACTGAGTCAGAGATGTCTCCAAAGTGTTTGGCCTGGGTGAGTGGAAAGTCAGGGGCTCCTGTGACTGAGATGATGATAGATTTGAGATGCCTGTTAGATGTGGTATTAGTTTTCTATTACTGCTTGTATTAGCCAGCTTTTCATCACTGTGACAAAATACACGTGGAAAAACAACTTATAGGAAGAAAGACTTATTTTGGCTTATAGGTTCAGAAGTTTCAGTCCATGGTTGGCCGGCTCCATTGCTTTTAGGCCTGTGGTGTGGCAGAAATATCATGGCAGAAAGGCCTGGTGGAAGGAAATGTGCTTATCTCATGGCAGCCAGGAGGTAGAGAGGAGGGTGCTGGGGCCGAGACATACTGCCAACGCTCACGCCCTCGTTTTGTACTCCTTTTAACTAGCCGCTCCCCCATGTTTCCATCACTTCGCACTAATGCCATTCATTACCTGAGAACTTCATCCATGGATCCATCTACTCGAAGTTAGAGCCTCATGCTGCACTCACTGCCTCTGAAGGCCCATCAGTTGGCAAGCAAGCCTTTAATCCATGAGTTGTGGAGGGCATTTCAGATCCAAACCATGACACTGCCATAGCAAATTGCTAAAAACTCGGTGGCTTATAGCACATCCATTTATAATCTCACAGTTCGGGAGGTCGGAAGTGTGACGTGGATCTCACTGACTGAAATCAAGGGTCAGCAGGGCTATGTTCCTTCTGCAGGTCTGAGGGGAAATTTCATTTCTTTCTTTCTCTAACATTTTGGAGGCTTCCCAGATCCTGAGACTTGGGGTCCCTTTCTCTGTCTTCAAACCAGCAATACTGCATTTCTCTGTGTGTGGTTTCTGTGGTCACATCTCCCTCTGACAGAGGTGGGAAAGGCATTGTGATGTAGCAAATCTTGGCTTTTCATTGGCCCATTTGGATCATTTGATCACCCACCTTTGCATCTCAGGATCATTGACCCAATCACATCTGCATGGCTCCTTCTATCAAGGAAGGGAAGGGCCTGGGGATTAGGGTACAGCCACCTTTGAAGGACATTACACTGCTTCCCACATGGGTATCCAGGTGGAGATACTGGGAGGTGTTGGAAGTTTGAGCCTGGATTTCAGGGGTGATCCTATTTTGAGGACTTTCAGTGGTGCCAACTCTCCCAGACTTGTTTTCTATGTTTGCTCAAAACCTGTGGCTTGCTTTTCTCTGGACCGTGAGCATCTCAAGGTGCTGCTGGCAGGACGTAGGTATTTTTTTCTTTGTGTTTCTCAGAACATACCCCCAAAAGTGCTCTGCGTTGTCTGGAACATGACTGTAGTTTATGACCAACTTTAAACTAAACTTCCCTCTTAGGTAAGGAACACTTCACAGGTAGGTCTTGGCTCTTGGAACAGCCCCTTTTATAAATTTCCTGATTTGCTTTGTAGTGATGCTGTAGAAGTCCTTGTTAGGGGTCATGCCCGATTGTGAGCTCCTGTCCTAGCCTCTTGGACCCCACCTTCATCGCCCTGGATATGAACTTGACTCTATGGTTTGGAGTTTTGTGGGATGTGCACAGCAGATGTGGACCTGTGGATCTTCTGCTGTGGATGTTTTTTGGGTCAAGGCCCAGGGTGGCAGCCTACTGGGTCCCATTGTGAGTTAATTTGCAAAGCTTATCAGTGCCTAACCTAGCAGAAAGGGTAAATAAACAACCCACAGGCAGATCTCCTTTCAGTGACTCAGAAGAAGGTCTGTGCGTGTAGGAGCCTTGACCCACTTTGTTTACTGCTGCTGCTGGCTGTTGGAGGTACAGGGCTGGGGATGCTGGAAGAAGGGTCTGGTCAGCTCTGTGTCTAGTCTTGAGGCACATCTAAATTCTGCTGTGCCGTCTAACGGGCAGCAGAGTGGGCAGTTTTCACCCTTGTGGGTCAGTCTTGGGCTGGTCTTCCTGACACTGCAAAAGGGAGTGGAGTGAATGTTCCCGTTGGAGGAATAGAGGCTAAGAGGCAAAGAGGCTAAGAGCAATGTCTGCAGTTTTCCCTGCCTGAGCTCAGAGCCCAGACCTATGTGTAACAGCTGGGGTGTCCCTGGGTGTCAACTTCCTGATCGGATTGTGTATGACTGTGGAAGTCTCAAAGTGAGGATGGGAGGGGAGGAGTGACTAGGACCTGTAAGTGGTCACTCAAAGTGTGCGTGGGACTTGGGATGTGTCAGCGGATATTCTTGTCTCCATGGTAAGGAAACAGAGACACAGGAAGAAGTTAATGACAGATACAAATTCCCAGCAAGGTCAAGGATGAGATCTAAACCCTGGTGGTCTTTATCCAGAGCCCTGTCATCAATTTCTGCACTATACTGTCTCTTGATCGCCTTTCAAACAACTTGCTTGAGGTCTCTTAAACCAGATGTCAAACAACAAAACCGAACCAGACATCCAACCTATGTTTAGCACCTAGCTCAGCGAGGAGAAATTGGTTGATAAATTATAACTAGTATTATTTTTAAATGTTTTAAATTGAGACAATTCATGTAGCAAAATATATCACCTTAAAGTTTATCATTCAGTGATTTTTAGTATATTCATTATGTTGTGCAGCAGCCATCACTAATTCCAGAACGTTTCCCAAATCCACCCCCCAAAAAACCCTAATGCTCATTATCCTCCTTTCCATTAACACCTGGAATCATGAATGTACTTTTTGTCTCAATGAATGAGTATATTCTGGACATTTTATATAAGTAGAAACATCACATTTGGCCTTTTATATGTTATTTCTTTCCGTTAGCATAATCTCCTCAATGTTCATCTATGTTGTAACATACATCAGTGCTTCTTTCTTTTTAATGGGTGAATAATATTCCACTGTATGGGCATACAATATTTTATCTTTTCACTGGCCTATAGGTTTATGGGTTGTTTTCACTTTCTGACTACCATAAATAATGCTGCTATAGATATTTGTGTACAAGTTTTCGTTTGAATATCTGTTTTTAATTTTGTTGAGTGTATATATGATTAGAGTAGGAGTAGTACGTCTGTCTTTTTGATTGCCAGACTGTTTTCTATAATAGTGGTTCTATTTTACAGTCCCCCCAGAAGTGCATGAGAGTACTTATTTCCACACATCCTTGTCCACATTTATCATTTTCTATACTTTTAATTTTAACCAACCCAATAGGTGTGATGTCACTGTGCTTTTGATTTGCATTTCCCTAATCAGGAATGATGTTGAGCATATTTTCAGGCACTTATTGACCATTTGTATGCTGTCATATGAGAAATGTTTATTGAAATGCTTTGCATGTTTTTAAATTGGATTGTCTATTTATTTTTGATTTGTGGGTGTTCTTTATATGGTCTGGATATTACATCTGATTTACAAATGTTTTCTCCCATTCTGTGTGTGTTTTCACTTCTTTATAGTGTCACTGATGAAAAAATGCTTTCAATTTTCATGGAAGATGCCAAGTTCATTGTCTATGACCTCTTTACCACTTTTAGTCTAATCTTCAGGTGTCATAGTAACTTGGAAGTCTGTAACCGTTACACCAGTTTGGGGTAAGAAAAGCAAGAAATAGCCCTCTGTGTTGTCAGATCTCAGATTCAAGACAACAGGGGAGGAGAAAAAGGATCTTCAGGGATCTAATCAAGCTAGGACTTTACTGGTCATCATAGTCTTCCCAGCTTGAGTCCCTTTCTCAGACCAATCCTGTGAGACATCAACATGGGGTGAAACACTCCGATAAGTTTTAGAGGGTCCAACTTGTAAGTGCTTTTTCTGTCTCCCATGAACCATGCCTGAAAATACTTCTCATCTTTCTCTAGGTCTCAGAAATGCTCAGAAATTATGGAGTCTTGTCCCTGAGACTCCTCAGCCTGCTTCTCCCCAGAGCTCATTTTCCCTTCATTTCTTCCACAGCCACCTTGATGAAATCCACCTGTAGGAATGACTAACCTCTGTTCCAGAGGGTCTCAAACTTCACTGACAGTCAGTATCACCCAAGGAGCTTATTAAATATGCAGGTTCTTGGCTTCTGCCCTGGAAACCTGGATTTAATGTTTCTGAGCAGTAGCTAGGATGTGCATGTTTAACCAGATCCCAGGTGATCTGATGCCAGGGACTTCACAGGCCACATCATGAGATGCCCTAGGAGTCTAAACTTCCTATACTAGAAGGTCAAAATCCCAGACTTGTCATGAGTTTCCAGGAGGGGGAGCCCGGTGGATCTCAAACCTTGCCACATATGGGGCCCCTTGTTGAATTTCAAATCCACTAGATACCCAGGGCCCACACTGCAGAGCTGCCAAACAGGACTGGTGAGCATGGGCCAGAGACTGGGTTGTGTGGCAACTCCCAAGATGCTTGCAAGTGGCTGCGAAGGCTAAGAGGCCCGGTTGTGTAACCCTTAGGGGCTGTGAAGCTGCAAACTTGCAGGTATAGCACTTGTTTCTCCTTGTGAAGCCCTTTAATATGCTCAGGTCAGCTGGACTTGGACAGCTGCTCTTTACTCTTTATTCATGCTGCAATTTAGTTTTTGCTTTCATGCTACAAATTAAGGGAAGACAATGGAAGAGCTGGGACGAGCGCACACCTTCAGGGCCCCACCACGGGGGCCGCCACAGGGACTGCCACAGGAATGCCTCATCACTCAGGTTGGGCTTAGCCACAGATGGCATCAATGAAGACGTCTTCACTCACTCTCCGATGGCTCTAAACTGGGCCGGACTCATGAAGGAGCCCGTGATGTTCCCTGGTCCCCAGACAGAGGCATCCCCACCTTCCAGCCATGCATGAGCCTGAGGAAGTGGGGCTTTGTGCAGTGGCCAGGAGTGTGGATGTGGGGGGAGACTGCCTGGCCTGGTGTGACTTGCAGGCTGCCGTTTGGGTGGAAAAGCCACTGGGCTCCTTTTTGTCATCTGTGCAACAGGCATAAACAAAACAAATACCGACCCTATAAGGTTGTTTTAAGAATTAAAGAAGATGATCCAGGTCAGATATTTAACTCCATGCTTGGCATCAGGATGGAATTTAACCCCATTTGGCATCTCCTCTTCTCCTGTAGGGTTTCTCTCCGAGAAGCAATGGCAACAGGCAGGACAGATTCTTGGGGCCATGCCGGTGATGGAGGCAGCAGCCAGGTGCCATGTCCAAGTGCTCTCAGGTGCACCAGTTCAGCTTATCCCCTTCGCTCCCCACCTAATCGCTCATCACACACCATCCCCCACTCCACTTCAGTCCCTCGTGGGAGGTGCGGCTTATGGTGACAAATTGCAGTCTGCCCCAGGGATCTGGTTCACCTGAGGTTTGGCTCAGTATAACATAGTAGGGTGAGGAGGGGACTTTATAGTCAGGACAACCAAAAGAGACATATGCCTGTGTTATTAGTAGAACCCGCCCCTCATCCAGTAAGCCCCAGATGGCCTCCTTGACTCTATGCTTACCCTGATAAGAATGAATACTCTGCAGCTTCCCCTTCTCTCACCTGGTCTGCACCCTGTGACAATGGGATGTTTTCCTGGAACTAATGCACTTCATATATTGCATTCCTACTAGCATAATTTTCATATTTCCAAATATCTGTCTATTTATATCTTTACAAAACTTCTATACACAAATCCCAAGTTTGCATTCAACAGTCTTCAATATTCAACCATGTGCCAGGCATGGTTCTTATATGGATATATTACTTAAATGGAGTCCACAACTTGAGCACGCTGGATTTTCCATTCCGAGCAATGCTGCCTGTTGCCTGGCCCAAGTAAAGTGTTGGATAAATGATAGTCATTACTTCAGTTAGGACACAGAGTCCTCATACTCTTCAGTGACCAGGGCTCTTAAATAGTTGCCATGTCAATGCTGATTACACTCCCTAACTACAAATGGGAGAGGAAAAAGGAAACAAAATCAGAGCAGACTGAGGGGAGTGGATTCTTTGGAGGACAGAGTGCCCCGGAGAAAAGCAGCAGAGGAAAGAGGACACTTGGAACACACCTCTGTAAACCAGCAGGTCCAGATGGCTTGTGAGTGTTTCAGTCTGTAGAGATGGCCAGTCCAACCACTGAACAATTCACAGCCAGTTCACAAGGCCTCAGGGAGTTAGCCAGGGGCTTAGGTAGGGTTGAGGGGCCAGAAGGGCTTGCTTAAAACCATCTGGAAAATCTGAGCATTAGGAGAGTGACCAGAAAATAGGTGAGGTGTACATTCATAATTACCTGAGTGTCACCAAGATCATGGGCCCTGAGCAACCTTTGAAGGTGAAGAACAAAGGATCCCAGGTGATGCTGGAAACATTTTTCATTGTAATTTACAAAAGGGATGTATGTGAATGTTTTGATGGCCAGCTTCTGAGCTGCAGATTGGAGCTTCTCAAGTTTTAGTGTTGTGTGTATCACTACAGATCTGGCTAAAATCTGGAGGTCTGAGCTGGAGCCTAGGACTTCACATTCCTAAGAAGCTCAGGGCTATGGATCCCACTGTGGGTAGTGAGGAGGGAGGCACACTTGGTAGACAGAGGCAGGGGCCTGAATGGAGGTGATGCCAGTGACATGGAAACACCTGGATTCCTAGTGAGAATGGACCTTCAGGATCTTGATGACCCATATCCCAGAGAACATTCCCTAATTGAGGATGAGGATTAAAGCTTTTGGAATACTCTTTGATTGAAAAAAGTAGAAGTTGCTACTAAAGTACCAGTTCTGATGAATTCTGGGAATACTGACACTGAGCCTAGAGAAATTGGGTTGAGGGACAGCCAGAAAGAAACCTACAAATGTTGAGTGTCTCTTGGTCATTGACCTTCCTGATACTCACCCTCAATCCTATCTTTCAAAGTCTTTCAGCAAGCATCACACCCAACCTCTCCCCAACTTCATAAGCCACAGTTCTGAAAGGTGACCTTCACCTTGGTCTTGGGAAGAGCAAACATGTCCAGCCTGCTGCACCTCTGCATGGATGCATGCTAGCTTTGGGCCAAGGGAATTTCCTCTCTGAGAGATAAAGATCCCTCACAGCCTTTGGTGGGCACAGCTCTTTCCCTGTTTGGCAGTTGTGGAAGTCCTGTTTTGTGAGTGTCTTTAGGTATGCTGTTCTGGCTGTCTCAATGACCTTTCATGGTCCTTTAGACTTTGGAGAAGAGGCAGAAGTCACACAGTGCCCAGTCTGGTGAGTAAGGTGGATGAGCACCCACGATGATGTTTTAAAAGCCTGGCTTTCCATCGGATGGCAGTTGATAGTAGCACTCACTGTAGTCTTGATCGTAGCTTGTAAGACGCTCGTGGAAGAGGACTTCAGAGCTGCTTCAGAACGTGGCAAGAATGATGCGATAAGTGTGTTTGAAGCAAAGATGAGTGTTCTAAGGGAAATTAATGGCAATGTATCTTTGTGATAAAATTTTAACTTGAACATTCACAGTACTTTTCAATCTGTCAGCCCTTGTACTTTGTTCTGTTTATACATGCTGTGGCACCTGACTAACCTCATTGCTCTATCTGTTACTGGCTGGGAGGGATGTCCTTCTACTGAAGCATAAAGTGGGGTGAGTTGGTTACCTGGAGGGACCCAGGTGAAGTCCGTACCACTTGTGCCCGACTTATCTGTTGTCTGTCCTCAGCAGCTGCTGCTTATGTACTGCTTTCTTCCCTGGGGGGACTTACCTGCTTTCTAACCACAGCTGCACAGCCTGACCACCCAGTGAGCAACGAACCGCTTCCTTCTCTCAGCCCCATGCCCGGGCTGTGTGATTTGTATTTAATCTCCTTCAAACGCATATCTCAAGTCCTGTCCCCCTCCACGGCCCCAATCATCTCCTCTCACTTGGACCTCCCGAAGCAGCCTTCCTGCGTCCTCCTGTGTTATGGTTCGTACCTAGACGTCCCCCAAGATCCTCATGCACTCACAGGTGGGGTTTGGGGAAGAGGATTGGACCATGGGGACTCTATGGCTAAGTGTGCTGTTAGGAGGTGGGGTCTGGTCACCGGGGTGTGACCTGGAAGGGTTTACCTTCTTCCCTGCTAATTGCTTCCCTCTGCTCCCTGGCCATGACGTGAGGGGCTGACCTCTGCCCAGGCCTTTCTGCTGTGCTGTTTCTGGGGTTAAACCTGCCAGACATGTGCTGAGATTTCAGAACCATGGGCTGAAGCAAACCTCTCCTTTATGTTTCGAGTGGCAGGTGTTGTGTCCCAGTGACGGGCAAGTGACTAAGACGTCGTGTCTTTCTCTGTTCCTCCTTCTCAGGGCAGCAGGACTCG
Organism: Dinomys branickii; assembly: GCA_004027595.1. NCBI lineage: Eukaryota > Metazoa > Chordata > Mammalia > Rodentia > Dinomyidae > Dinomys > Dinomys branickii. Next base: position 31,632 of record PVLD010016870.1, read on the forward strand.
GTTGGCTTGGGTCATTTCCCTCTTGAGCAGCCTTTGAGGGCTTCTCATGACATCTTGGCTGGAGCCCAGGTGCCTTCTTGCAACTCACAAAGCCCTCCCCTTCTTTGCCACCCGTGCTCTGCCACACCCCCGGCCTTCCTGCCAGTTCCAAACAGACTCCGTTTTCGTTTCTTAGAGTCATCCCCTCTTCTGTTCCTTCTGCCTGAAACTGGCACCCATCTCCAAGCTCTGCATAAGTGGATGTCCCTCCCTGAGCGTGTCAGCGAAGATGTTAAATTCTGGCCCCCGAGTTACCTCCATGGTGCCAGTAATAGATTGGTTTTCCCATTATCTATTAGCTGCTGTCAGGTTGGATGGAAACTCCCTGAGGGTGAGAAACCCATTCCTTTTCTTACCTGCTCTTAAACACCCAGCATACAGTTCCAGGCCCATAGTAGAAGATCAATACCTATTGGTTAAAGGGCTGAGTGTCTTAATGAATCAGCACGTTGTGGAAGGAAAAATGAAGGGGCTTGTGTCCACAGGGGCACTGCACAGCCACCATCTCAGCTAATCTATCTTTCCAGTTGCTGTCAGACTCGTCTTGTAGCCCAGAGAGTTTTACTAACCTTCCCAAGTTCACAGCCACCGAGTAGCAGAGCTGGTGGTCTGTACTCTGCTTTCTCTTGGCCTAGAATTTCTTAACGTTGGCATTATGACATTTGGGACCAAATAAATCTTGGCTGTGGGGTGGCGAGGTGGCTGTCCCTCCCACGCGTTGTAGAACATTTAGCCTCTATCCACTGTATACCAGCAGCAGACTCCACTTCACAGCAACCAGATGTCTCCAGTCATTGTCAAATGTCTTTCGGGGTAAAGGAAACAAGTCCTGGTTGAGGGACCCTCGCATAGCCTGTGGCTAAACTCCACCTGCACCCACCCCCTGCTCTGCCTCCTGTCTGCCTGGCCCTCTCAGAAAGCCTCATCCTCTTTGTGGACTCTTCCCTTGCCCGCCTTCCCTGCCGTCCTCCTCTGCGAGTGCAGCAAATGGACAGCATGCCCTGCAAAGAACACTCACTTTTCTGGCTTATTTAATACCAGCCTCAGGTCTCCTTGCTGTGTCACTGGCAAGGATGCTAACAGGCTGCCTAGAATGGGTGCAATATTTTTTTTTCTCTTGGCTAAATACAGGTCTAATTAGTTAGCATGAGATAAACCAGTGTGCTTTTGAGGAGATAACTTGTCAAAACACATGTGTGGCTCCACCTCTGGAACATCTGCCCTCACCCAGAGATAGTGGGAGAATTATTTTTGCTTGTTTTATATGGACTTCAAGTTTATTTCTTGTGGGTAGAAAAAAAATGAGAGGAGGAACATAGCTTCAGAAAGAAGCCCGAAATGCCAGTGTCTTTTTTTAAAGGGAGAGAGAGGAACAGAAACGAGGAGGGATGTTGTTGGAGAGAATAAGGACTGAGTTTCTCGCCAGGGGATGGATCAGTAGCAGGGGGAAGCTCCCATTTTATGCACGTTTATTCACTCAACAGATCGTGGGTCAGGGCTGGAGGCTGGGTGTGCATTTGTCCCAGCCTGTGTTTTAGTGACAAACCAAGCCCTGGGGGCTGGGTAGTTATGTGACATCACCCTGGCTCAGGCTTGAGGGGCACTCAGGGAAAACTTCCTAGAAAGGGTGAGCTGAAGGTTGCCTAGTGGCCCTCATCCTTCCTTCCAACTACGCAAACGTCTTGGAATGAAGCAGCGCCCATGCGCAGTGGCAGCTTAGCAGAGGGCAAGGGATGCTTCTCTGTGCTCCCTGGACTCCTGCTTCTTCTCCAGTGGAGAGATCCTGCTGTGGAGGTGCATGGTGGATCTCTGCTCACCCTTGCAGCTGCCCAATGTCGGTCCTGTTATCAGGTGAGCAGAGGTCTAGAGAGGTGGGGGGAGCTGCACCTACTTTTCAGATTGTTGTTACCACAGGCAGAACAGGTAAACACAGTAAGAAAGAGAAGAAAAGGAAACAAGACGTTTGAAGCAAGCTTCATACTATGGCATGGAACTGGAGTGGAGGGCCAGGGCGACCGACAGCTCCCCAGGTCTTCCTCCTTGCCTCCCCCTTTGACCTTTCTGACAGCAGAAAGTGTCCCTCATTAAACTACCCACTCAGCAGGCCCACAAAGATGCAGAAGCCGAGTCAGAAGTAGGGGATGCAACCCAGTCAAGGCCAGACTGGGGTATCTGCTAAAATGCCGATGGCCTCTCTGGTAGCTCAGGGCTCCCCAAAGCAAGTCAGTTCCAACCCAGACCTCCATCCTGGACACGCTTGAGCTGCTGTGTGATGAATGTAAAGAGTGAGCCTCCATCTTGGGGGAGGTAGAGGAGGCTGGACACAGAGACTGACCAGGAGCCAAGGAACTGTGCCTGTGTCAGCAAAAGGGATTCCTGCAGGTCACTCTGGTGACACGGAGCAGATACCAGGTGCCAGAACTCGCACACATTTGTCTACAGCTGTTTATTTTTCAGCACACATCTGCCCACAGCACACCACTTTATCCTGCAAACACTGGCTGCCTTCAAGCTCTCCGCTGCTCCTTGTCCCCCTCCCCTTTGACAGGGAGATAAATAAGAGGGTGAAGGCTCTGGAAGAAGGACATGATGTGACAGACAGGAGCAGACTTTGGGACAGACCCTGAGGCTGTGTCATAAGCTACTGTGCAGCTGGCCCTCCCCAGATGCACAGTGAAGCAGAAGGAAAAATCCCAGAGAGCTACAGGGAAGAAGACACATCCCCACCCCAAAGGCTCCTTCTCCAATACTGGGAGGTGGGAGACATGAGATCCCACAGCAGGGAAAAGCACTGGCTCTAAATTCCCCTCAGTCCACAAGACAGGGTGGAGGTGTGAGGGGCTCCATGAGGTGTCAGGAGGACCTCCCTAGGCCTTCGAAGGATCCCATAGTTGTTGGTGTCATAATGCCTAAACCCACTTCTGAAAGCTCAGCTTTCTTTCAAGGACCTGACCTTTTGGGGTGTGGCAGCTAACCTTTGGCTTGCTGTTAGTACAGTCTTGGCTTGGGACAAAGTTGCAGTAAAAGATGCATCCAGTTTTCTTCAGCCTAACATTCTCCCTGGTGGCCAGCAAGACTGCCTGTGCCCGTTAACATTGGTGATGACATGCCGCATGCCAAGCCCGTGTGAGGTGCTTTGCATCTCCAGCATCCTCTGAAGTGCTATTACAGATGAGAAAACTGAGATTAAGTAATTTGCTTGAGGTCAGACAGTGAAAAAATGAGAGATTTAAATTTAAATTTTTATGTTGTATGAGTCAGTTTTTCATTACTATAATGAAATACCTGAGGTGGCTGACTTCTAAACAAGGAGGTATATTTAGCTCCCAGCTCTGAAGGCCCAGGAGCACAGCATCCACACAGCATGGTGGGGGAATCTTTGTTGCAGTGCACTGTGGAACATGGCGGCAGTGGGAGCAGGAGGCAGAGCAAGTGATCACATCGCAATTTGGAGAGCCAGAGAGAGACCGGATGGGCCTTGCCTCAGGCTTTTGTCATAGTGCTCTTGAGAGAACGACCTTAATCCTTTCCAGGGTGTATCTGTCAGTTTCCCTTCACTGAGACACAACACCCAACACCCCAAACTTAAAGGAGTAGAAGTTTAATCTGACTGATGTTTTAAGGGGATTCAGTCCGTAGTTAGCTGGCTCTAAGGCATGGACATCCTAATGGAAGAGCCTGGCAGAGCAAAGTTACTCAGTTCAGAGCAAGCAGGAAACAGAGAGAGAAAGGAAGAGCCAGGGATAAGAACACATCTTTCAAAGTCGCCTCCCCAGTGACCCACTTCTGACAATGGAGGTTTTTAGCAAGGAGCCCTAATAGAAAATCCAAAGAATAAATGCTTTGACCTAGAGGTGGCGCTACTCTGTTAAGCGGCTCCTCCCTTGGGTACCTTCTCACAGCCCCTCCTTGGTGTGTTCTAAAGTCACAGATGGGCTACCTTGGAGTAAGGCATAGAATTTATTGGTGCCCATAATCATGTAATTGCATCTGAGATTGGTTAGGGTTCTATTTGTGTGAGATGCCGTTTGGGGAGCCTTTTATGTTGTCACCAGACTGTTAAATTTTCATACCATTTTTTTGCATGGTCCTAACGTTTTCTTTCATTGATATTCATCTGGAACCTTCTGGTCTCTGTATGTGGGTGATCTTGTGAAGCTTTCACAATTGATCAGTCATGGGAACTGGTTGTTCTGAACGAAGGCACTGACCAAAAGAACAGATAAAAGCCATAAACAATACACTGCATACAAACTCTGCCCTGAAGCAGTGCAGCATTCTCCCTGGTTTAGTCCATGGAATCAAACAGTGATTTGTGTTCTTCTGAAATGTGCAGGGAGATCAAAGTGGACCTGGAGTGAACAAGCATCAGAGAAAGCATGAAGCAGAGATCTTCTGTAGAGACATATGTGTGTGTAATATTCCTGGGGACAGTGACAGCAGGAAGGATTGAATATCACTTGATATGTTACAGTCACAATATTAATTCATCTTGAGATTTAAAATAATGTTAGAGGAAAATGTGTAGCTAAAAATGGTTACTGATGGGACCTATGTTATAAAAGCTTGAGACAGCCAGCCATATTAATGCATGCTTTTAATCCCAGCTACTCAGGAGGCTGAGGCAGGAAGATCACAAGGTTTTAGGCCAACTTGGACAACCTAGTGAGACCCTGTTCCTAGGTAAGTAAGTAAGTAAGTTAGTAAATAAATAAATAAGGCTTGGGGTGTAACTCAGTGGTCAAGTGGTCCTGGGTTTAATCCCAACACCACTAAACAAAGAGAAAGAAATCATGTATGGTAGAATCATGCACAGGTCTGATGTAGCTGCACTGCTAACATAAAGTGAAACTGCTCTTCGGCATGGTAAATGATGTCCTCATTACAAATGTGCAAGGAGCTGTGTTTCAGGGCTTGGAAATAAAGCCAAATCTCTGTCCCCAGAGACTGAAGCTGAGGGTGACCAGTGACAACACCGAGTTGTGCATTCAAATGGGCAGAGGAGAGGAAAGGCCAGGTTGCACTGACAGGACCCATCAGGTCCCCGTGGATGCAGTGTTTGTGTGTTTCCCCACAGCTAGTGAGGTGTTGTTTGAGAAATAGAAAAGCCAGTCCCAGCTTCCCAAGGAATTTCTCCTCTAGCAGGCGAAACAAAATACGCAGCAATGAAGTCAGTTCAATTCTACAGCTATCGATTGAGAGCTGAGTGAGTAAGAAGAGCTCTCCGCCCGTGTGGTAACTGGAGGATCATTGCAAAGTGGCTGATCTGTGTGATTAGAATAAGGCATGACAGAACAACCCTGCAAGTATTGTGGATGCTCAGACCCCCAGGATCCTGGGACCACTCTAATGAGGAAAAGCTTCCAGAGCAGGTGACTTAGAAGGGGTCAGGGACACAGCAGCTGCCTCCTCGGGCCCCTGAGAAGAGCATTTGTCTCATTATCTGCCTGGCTGTGGGCTGTGTGAGAGATGAGTGGAGGCACCATCAGACAGGAGCTTCCAAGACCTTCACCACCTAATGTGGTTCTTATTATTCCGGCCCCTCTGGACACTGGGTTTGGAAGAATTGTATCTACTGACAAAGTTATATTCATGCCAAAGTTTGTTTTTTGTTTTATTGTTGCAGTGCTGAGGCTCCAACACTGTTCTGCTACCAAGCCACACTGGTATCTGTGCAACAACAGTTTTTTTTTTTTTTTTTAAACTGATCAAATCTACCTGTAACTTGAAATCCGGTGCTTCAAATTCAATGGAGACTGATCTTTTCATTCACCAAGTACATATCCCACTGGGTACTGAATCAGTAGGATTAGGTTGGGTGACTTGTGAAAGAAAACACAAATTATGGCTTAAATGAGACAGAATTCTATCTCCCTCTCACATAAAGGAAGTCCGGCAGTGTACAAGTGGACAGCACGAGGTCTGTAAAGCTGAGACAAGGACACAGGTTTCCTTTTATGCTTTTATTCTTTCTTTGGTGGGTTTTATTCTTAAGGTGGTCTCATGGTTCAGTATAGCTCTGCAGCTTTGGCCATTAGATCTACATTTCAAAACAGAGCCACGAGGAGAAAGAAGTTGTGGGTGTGCACAGCTGTCTTTAAATCACCTTGTCCACTTACATTTCAGCGGCTGGAGTTTGGCTGTATGATGCAAGGGAGACTGGAAAAAATGCACACCTGTAGTCTTTCTCCTGGGTAGCCATACACACAGACGTGGGTTCTAACAGAACAAGACAGTTGTTTAATCAGTAGTGTATTCACCAGCTTTCTCATTGCTAAGCACAACACCTGACACCTAGAACTTAAAGCAGGAGAAGTTTAATTTGCTTCATATTTTAAGGAGATTCAGTCTTTTGGCTCCAAAGCAAAGCATCACGGAAGAGTGTGTGGCAGAGTAAAGCTGTTTAGGTCAGGGAAGCTGAGAAGCAGGGGAACAGCACCAGGAAGGAAGGAGGACCAAACACAGACCCCCAAGGCCACAGCTCCATGACACAGCCAGACTCACCCAGAAGGGCCCTCCCTGGGCAACCCCAGGGCCAGTCAGTGTGACACCATCCCTAACTGCTGTAGTAGGGAGCCGGTGGCTGTGTTCCTAGACGCTTACTAGAAGCCAAGTATCAGGCTGTGCAATGGGAAGGACTATGAAAGAAAGCGCTGTTAAGCACACGGCCCGGCTCTGATTCTGGCCCTGTATTTTTTCAAGTTTAGCGTGTGTCAGGATCATCTGGAGGCCCGAGAACATAGATTCCGCACGTCCTCCCTGGGACTTCTGATCTGCTAGGCCTAAGAAGCCTGGAGACTGAGAGCCCGCATTTCTAGAAAATTCTGGATGCTGTTGCTGCTGCTGGCCAGGACCCCTGGGGATCTAATGACTCAGGACAGGGGAGGGCAAGCTCCAGTCTCTAGGTCCAAGTTAGCTGGCTATTTTTTTGTTGTTTTTCAGTATATGTTTGCAATACATAACAAATGCATTCATCGTGAGGAATTAGTATATCTTGTTAACTTTTTTTTACTTCTTTTTCTTCTTCTCTCCCTTCCATCGTTCCCACTTCTGGATTCCTTTCCCATCACCAAAATGTCTCTCTTCTTATTTCATATCATCTATCTTTTATTTTGTCCTTTAAATTATTTATATTTTGGGTTTCTTATATAAAAAAACTTACAATGTTTAACTCTCTGTATCTGATTAATCCAATTAGCACTGTGGTCTCAAGGGTCATGGATTTTCCTAAAAATGATTAAAATTTATCATTTTTTATGACTAAGTAGTACTCCATTGTGTACAAATATCATCTTTTCTTTACCCATTCATCTGATGATGGAAACATAGGTCACTTCCAAGATTGAACTATTACAATGTGTGTGTATGCAGGTATGCATGTATCATTGTATGATGTCTTTAACTCTTTTAGGAAGATATCCTAATGAAAGAAGTATAGCTGGGTCAAATGGAATTTCTTTTTTTCTTTTTTATTGTTGTTGTTTTATTTTTGAGACAGGGTCTAGCTATGTAGTTCAGGCTAGCTTTAAACTCACTGTGTAACTCAAGCTGGCCTTGAATTTGTGGCACTCCTCCTGCCTCAGCCTCCTGAGGGCTGGGATTACAAGGGTGCACCACCACGCCCAGCCATTTGTCACTTTTTGAGATCTCAATGACAGCTGTTCTTTCTGGTGTAAGGTGGAATTTCAGTGTCGTTTTGAGTTGCAGTTTTCTAATGGCCAAAGATGCTGGGCATTTTTTCATATTCCTACTGGCCATTTGTACTTCTTTCAAGACGTGTCCATTCATTTCAATTGGCCATTCATTGATTGGGTCTTTTCCTTAGGGGTACCTAATTTTTTGAGTTTTTTAAATATGTTCTTGACCACCTGGTTGTGTAAGTGACTTGTTGGCGCAGAGCCACAGTCTTCCATTTACTACTGTCTGGGGTGCTTTTGTACTGTAAACACAGCAGGGCTGAGTTTGCAACTCAAAGGGTTAGCATCTGACCTTTTGCAGAAAATGTTTCCAACCCCGTCCTTAGAGGGCCCTTCTGACCCACAAGGAGGCACAGCCTCGATGGAGAACTCAGCGCGTGTAGGACCTAGGTTCCCATCGTGACCCAGCCTGCCACTGATTTTCTGTGTGACTTTGGTTAGGCCGTCCCCCTGACTGAGCCTCAATGATCACTTACACAGTGGGGAGACCGAGCAGATGGCTCCAGAGGGCCCTTTCACATACCTCTGAGTGAGCAAAGAGGCTGACTGGACAGCTTGTCATCATTTCACAGGGAGGGCTGAACGCGTCTCATTTGGCTGCTGGGCTATCTGCCTCACTGTTCTGTTCACGAAGGTGTCCCTTCCCCCTTTTGGAGGGCCCACCCTCCTTTCTTTGCTGTTGATTGGTACCTGACAGTTGTTGAAGCTGACATTCATTCACTAGTTTCTGCTTGCCCCAGCCACTTTCCAACACAACCTATTCATCACAGTGACTTTTTTGTGCTTTTGCCACTGCTAACCTTCTCCAATTTTGGAAGAAGAGGCACTTAGAGTTATGATGACATGTATAATATCACACCACCCCTCCCCGCCCCAGAGTTATTTCACTGTGAGTTGGAGAGTCTTTTCCAGAAGCAACAAGGGAGAAAATTCTCCTTTTAGTGGCACTCAGTCAACCAGAGTGAGACACACAGTTGACTCTATTTAAATCAGAGTGAATGAACGGAAATGAGCATGCAGAAGAATCTCTCCACTCCTGCATTTCATTTTAGAAAGCAATGCGAGTGGGAACATGCACTATTAGGGTTGTGTTTGCCAGTAAATAGGTCTGGAAATCAGTTGCTAAAACAAAGTAGAAGTTTACCTCTGGTGAAAGCAGTCTGGAGGTAATTAGTCCAGGGCTGGTGAGGTGCTTTATGCTGTTATCATGTATCTTTCTATATTTCTTTTGTAATTCCAAGGCATGGTTTGTGTTATCAGAGTTGCTTATGATCTAAGGTGGCTCCTGGGCATCTGATCATCGCATTCATGCATGAAGCCGGAAGCAGGAAGAAAGAGCAGAAAGGATACACTGTAGCCGTAAGGTTCTTCTTCCAGAGCTCAAAGGTTCTCAGTCTACACATCACTGGCTACCTGCAACAGGAAGGGAGGTGGGGATATACAATATTTACTTGGAAACACTGCTCCTAGAATTAGGTCAGAGCTCTCTTGCTGAAGAAGAGGAGAATGGGCACTGGGTTGGAAACCAGCACTCTCTGAGGCAATGTCTCTCTGAATTACTTTGATGTAGACGGTAGGAAATTAGAGTTGAAGATAGCTTGATGTGGGCTCTTCGGGTGTAGTGTGAATGGAAGACAGTGTAGCTTGCCATACTGAAGAGCGAGCACAAGCTTTCGTCAGACTTGGCTTTGAGTCTGCCTTTTCAGAGCTGTGTGATTTGGGGCAAGTTATCAACTTTTCTGAGCTCCAATTTCCTCACCCATAAATTGAAACGCTAATAATAGCAATGATGATGATAATGAAGATGGCGGTAAGTGCTTTTCTTTCAGGAACAAATGATGTGTTGAATACTGAGCGCCAAGAGTGAAGTTTAGCATTTCCTTAGCATTTAATGAATAACAGATACCATTTTCCAAAGAATAGTGGGTACTAGAGGAAAGAATAGAAATTTTGCAATGACTCAGACGTGGATTTAGTTGCTGGCTTGGCTACTTACTAGCTGAAGACTCCTGCCTAGGTTTTTCAATCTTGCTGAGCCTTAATTTTCTTGTTCACAAAATGGGTCATGGTGGGGCCATCACGTGTGGGAAGAAATTGAGGCGAGATCAGAAATCCCTGAGCGCGGAGTCTGGCAGGCGGTCTAGGTCTGGGGCCTGTTAATTTCGCTCCTCTTTCTTATCTGGAGGATAAGACCATGGGGACGTTCTAGCTCTGGGGCATCTGCTTCGCTGTTTTTAATCCACTCTCTGCCCTTTCTGTTCTGCACTCTGGAGAGACACTTTATCTGAGCTCCAGGGCGTGTTTCCCCGATTCCTCTGCATCCGAGGAGGTCTCCATCAGCTGAGGGTGGGCAGCCTCCAGACCCCCAGAGCCGTTAGGTGGGCCTTTCTGTGGGAAAACTCCAGCTTCAGCAATGTCACCTCCCTCATCCCCCTGTATCCTGAATCACTGGGGTATAAGTGGCTTCCTGGACTCGTCTCTCTCCTTATCCTAGTGCTCCCGTGCAGCCAGTTCCCTGTATTAGTCCATCTCTGGTGAAAACACTTAGAATGTTTTCGGTTGTTCTCACTGCATTTGGACTCCTTCACTAACTTAATATTGTATAAACGCACGGCACCCAAGCTTCCAGTCCACTGACCCCTGAGAGTCTCAATCTTTTGTCAGACCAGTGTATATTATCTATTTAGTTTCATGTGCTTCATTAGCTACAGGAGAAAGTAGAAGATCCTCTTTTGTTATTTAAGACCCTCTAGCATTTTTCAATGCTTTTTCCTTAAGTTATTACTCATTTCTGAACCTTACCGATTCCCACAATAAATTAGATTCTTTTACCTTCAAATGTATCCTCAATCTGCCCTCCTCCACCACCAGTCCTAGCTGGGGCTGCCACAACTTTCTACTTGCCTGTCCCTGAGATTGAGCTCTCTGGCCACTTGTTAGCTGCGAAGTTGCCTCTGAGGGGCCCTACCTGCCCCACCTAACCCGGGCTCCAGTCCGAGCTACCGTCTCCCAGCTGGATGACAGCAGCACGTAACTTCTACCAGTTTCTTCTGTTTTCTTCTCCACTCAGCACATAAAGATATTTTCTTACAGCGGTATAATTCCCTGTTTTACCCACCTGCATAAGCTGCTTCATGGTACACTGTGCTTACCACGCAGGCCAGGCCCGTAATCACGTTCATGAGGCCCAGCATTGCCTGGCAACTCCTCCGTCTCCGTTTCTGCCTTCTCCCTCTCCTATTGTTATCATTGGTCCAGCTACACCAACCTCCTTCCTGCTCCTCAGATGCCTGAGCTTCTCCCCTGTTGTAGGGCTTTCATCAGGATTCCCTTCTTGGCACGGTGGCTCCCTGTGCTTTTGCATAGCTTGTTCATTATGGGGTTACATCCAGGGGGCTTGCCCACTCCCCACCACAGTGGATCTCTCTCATGACATCCTGTCGATTCTTTTTCAAGCAGTTACAATAATCTGTAACTATCTAGTTTATTTAGATGCTTATTGACTGTGTATGCACTAGAATAAAGCTCCTTAGGGAAGACACCACATCTGTCCTTTTGCCTCAGTGTGTTCCCAGTGCTTACCGTATTATCAGGCATGTCTCAAACACGCAGGATTTAGCGGATGGATAAGTGCATACACAAGTGGATGAATACATAAATACTAAACACACACATCACGTAAATGGGCCTCCATGAGGTCTGTGGATAGAATTTAGTGGCCTGTAAACTTGGCTGGGGAAAAACATTACCTATTTTCACTAAGCTCTAACTGAAAATTTCATTGCCTTTCATTTTGAACAGTAGCAACAGGCCGTAGTGATACCAGTAACTCTTCAAATTTTTCACCAAGAGAAATCATAGGTATTTTCATATAACATTACTGTGGTTACAGACATCTTAAAATTATTTACTTCCACTAAATTATTTTGAAACCACTGTAATCAGTTGATGCAGCACAGATTTTGTGATTTAGCACATCAGTACAGACATACGTATCTGAAGCTTATCTTTAAAAATTATTATCACTGGAGTTCCGGGGAAGATGGCGAGAAGGTGAGCAGCAAGGGAGCGAACCTCCTTAATAAACACCACCAGCTCGAGACAGACTTGGCGAGCGTGAATGCCGGGACCTCGGCTGGGAAGTTTAAACTGGGCGTATTTCTCTGAGATGCCGGGGGAGATGTGGTAGGGCGGACCAGGCTGCCGGGGCGAGACGTGGGAAAGCCCCAGACGCTGGGAGCCAGGGACG
>PVLD010016871.1:0-34067 GCA_004027595.1 Dinomys branickii
ATTGTGATTCCACCTGACTTGTCCTTATTGCCCAGGATTGCTTTTGCTATTCTGGGTCTCTTCTGGTTCCAGATGAATTTGAGGCATATTTTCTCTAGATCTGTGAGGTATGCTAACGGTAGTTTAATGGGAATTGCATTGAATCTGTACAACAGTTTTGGTAGTATGGCCATTTTTACAATGTTAGTTCTTCCTAACCCTGAGCAGGGTATGTTTTTCCATTTATTGAAATCCTCTTCGATCTCCTTTTTCAGAGTACTGTAGTTTTCACTGAATAAATCTTTCACATTCTTTGTGAGATTGCTTCCTAAGTATTTCAGTTTCTTGGTTGCTATTGTAAAGGGTATGGTTTCCTCAATTTCTCTCTCAGTCTGTTTGTTGTTCATGTATAGGAATGCTATTGAATTTTGGGTGTTGACTTTGTATCCGGCTATGCTGCCGAATTTGTCAATGAATTCCAGGAGTTTTTTTGTGGAGTTTTTGGGGTCCTCCATGTATAGTATCATTTCATCTGCAAATAGTGATAGCTTGACTTCTTCCTTTCCTATCCTTATTCCTTTTATTTGTCTCTCTTGTCTGATTGCTCTCGCTAGTGCTCCCAGAACTATGTTGAATAGGAGTGGTGACAATGGACATCCTTGTCTTGTTCCTGACTTTAAAGTGAAAGTTTTCAGTTCATGTCCATTTGGTATGATGTTGGCTGTTGGTTTGTAGTACATGGCTTTGATCAGATTGAGGTAGAGGCCATCTATTCCCATTTTTTCTAAGGTTTTTAACATGAATGCATGTTGGACTTTATCGAAAGCCTTCTCTGCATCTATTGAGATGATCATGTGGTTTTTGTCTTTGACTGTATTAATATAGTGTATTACATTAATTGATTTGTGAATATTGAACCATCGCTGCATTCCTGGAATGAATCCTACCTGGTCGTGGTGTATAATTTTCCTTATGATTCGCTGTAATCTATTTGCCAGTATTTTGTTGAGTATCTTTGCATCTATGTTCATTAGCGAGATTGTCCTGTAGCTCTCTTTCTTGGTTGGGTCTCTCTCTGGTTTTGGTATCAGTATAACACTTGCCTCCAGAAATGTGTTGGGGAGAGTTGCTTCCTTTTCAATTTCATTGAAGAGTTTGAGGAGTGTTGGCATTAGATCTTCTCTAAATGTTTTATAGAATTCTGCTCTGAATCCATCAGGGCCTGGGCTTTTCTTTGTTGGTAAGTTTTTAATAACATTTTCAATCTCATTAATTGGTATTGGGTTGTTCAGGATTTTTATGTCTTCCTGATTCAATTTTGGCAATTTGTATCTTTCTAGGAATTTGTCCATTTCTTCTGTATTTTCTACCCTATGGGAATACAGATTTTCAAAGTAGGTATTCATGATCTTTTGTATTTCCTTTGGATCTTTAGTGACTTCCTCCTTTTCATTCCTTATTGCATGAATTTGAGATCTTTCCCTTCTTTTTTTGATAAGGTTGGCTAGGGGTTTATCAGTTTTATTTATTCTTTCGAAGAACCAACTCTTTGATTCACTAATTTTTTGGAGAGTTTTCTTCATCTCAATTGCGTTAATTTCTTCCCTGAGTTTTATAATCTCCTCCCTTCTTTGGGCTCTTGGTTTGGCTTGTTGCTCTTTTTCTAAGAGTTTGAGGTGTATCATTAGGTTATTTATTTGTTCTCTTTCTATTTTTTTTGTATATGATTTCATTGCTTTAAATTTCCCTCTGAGGACTGCTTTCATTGCATCCCACAGATTCTGGTAGGTTGTACTTGTGTTTTCGTTTATTTGTAGGTAATTTTTAATTTCTTCTTTAACTTCTTGTGTGAGCCATTGGTTATTCAGTAGGTTGTTGTCTAATTTCCAAGTTTTTATGTCGTTTTTTGAGTTCTCTTTGCCATTAATTTCCAATATTATTGCACTGTGGTCCGATAATATGCATGGGATAATTTGAATTCTTTTGCATTTAGGTAGATATGCTCTATGGGCTAGAATGTGGTCTATTTTGGAAAAAGACCCATGTGCAGCTGAGAAAAATGTGTATTCTGATGTTGTGGGGTGGAACACTCTGTATACATCTACTAAGTCCATTTGTTCACACTTTTGGTTCAGGTCTGTTATTTCTTTGCTGAGTTTCTGTCCGGTTGACCTGTCTCTTTGCCTCAGAGGGATGTTTAGGTCCCCTATTACAATAGTGTTATTAGTTATTTGACTTTTTACGTCTGTCAAGATTTGACTTGTAAAGTTAGGTGCTCCATGGTTTGGTGCATAAATGTTTAGGATTGTTATCTCTTCCTGTTGCAGCTTTCCCCTAACTAGTATGTAATGGCCTTTTTTATCTCTTTTGATTGTTTTTGGTTTGAAGTTTACATTGTTTGCAAACATAATAGCTACCCCTGCTTTTTTCTGGGGACTTGTTCCATGGAGAATTGTTTTCCAACCTTTAACTTTCAACCTGTGGATTTCCTTTGGAGTAAAATGTGTATACAGCATATCGTTGGATTGTGTTCCTTAATCCACTCTTCCAATCTTTTCCTTTTGACTGGTGAATTGAGGCCATTTACATTAATGGTTATCATGGCTATATGTTGGCTTGTTCTAGTCATGTTATTTACTGGATATTTTCCTTCTTTTGCTGACTGTTTACTTGCTTGTTCTGTTTAGGGCGTTATTTCTATTGTTCTTGGAATTGTGGTCTCTTTTTTGTCTGTCTAGAATATCTTTTAGTGCTGTTTGCAATGCTGGTTTGGCACTCATGAATTTCTTCAGTTGTTCTTTGTCGTGGAAATATTTTATTTCTCCATTGAATTTGAGGGATAGTTTTGCAGGATACATCAGTCTGAGTTGGAAGTTGTTTTGTCTCAGAATCTGTAATATCTCACTCCAAGCTCTTCTTGATTTCATGGTTTCCGTTGAGAAGTCTGCTGTGATTCTGATGGGCTTTCCTTTATAGGTGATCTGTTTCATTTCTCTAGCAGCTTTTAATATTGTGTTCTTTTGCTGGATATCTGGGATCTTAACTATTACATGCCTGTGTGTTTTTCTTTGGATTATGGATCATTGGGGTTCTATATGCCTGGATTAACTGAACTTCTGTATCTTTTACCTTGTTTGGGAAATTTTCCGCTATTATTTCAGCAAATATTCTTTTTATGTCATTTGTGTGGTCTCCTGCTGTTTCACACACTCCTATAACTCGAATATTGTTACGTTTTGCCTCATCTTGGAGCTGTTGGATTGACTTTTCTTGTGTCTTTGATGATATCATGAGATTCTTCCTTTCACGCTCATAAGCTGCCATGCTGTCTTCAAGTTCTGAAATTCTATCTTCGGTTTCATTTAAGCGGTTTTGCAAGCTTTCAGTGTAAGTTTTTAAATCCTGGCATTCTCTTTGGACCTGTTTCAATCTTGGTAATTCATTCCTAAATTGCTCTTGTAACGTTTCCATTTGTTTCCTATTTTCTTCTAGTCTTTTATCTATCTCTTCTCTATGTGTACGGAACATTTCTTCCATCATTGTTTTCAGCTCGTTTTTTGTCTGAGAGATCATTGCAGGTATGTGGCTTATTTCTGCTTTAAGCTCTTTTATGGCCTGTTGGAGTTGTTTCATTTCGGATGCAATCATTTCCTAACTTGCAGGTATGTGGCTTCCTGGTTCCCCTGTATCCTCGCATTCAAAACTTGTTCTGGGTGGGGTTGAGTTTTGAGACTGCGTTTTGTTCCTCTGTTTTCCCATTTTTGGGTATCAGATTCAAAATGTTGAGCTATAAATTCCCCAGGCAGTTCAGCAGGCAAAGGTCTGCTGCAGAGGCTGCTCCTGTGATTCCTTCTCTTTGGGAGAATATCCCTTAAGCTGTCTGCTGAGATTTCTGCTTCTACTCCCTACCCCGAGACCTGGCTGGGGCGCATAAACATCTCGCCACCCGGGACCTTGCAGGCAGGGGGCCACTCAGGTGTTCCTCCCTGGGTGGAGCTCCTACCCCCTCACAAATCCCATCGGGGCGCCCAACCAGCTCTTCCGACCCGGGGATCCTGCAGTCAGTAAAGCTGCTCGGATGTCCCTCGCTGGGCGGAGCTTCTTCCCAACTCAGAAAAATCTGGTCAGGGCGCCCAATCAACTCACCCTGGGATCATGCAGACAGGAATACCACTCAGATGTATCTCCCTAGGTCGAGCTTCTTCCCAAGTCAGAAATCCTGCTGCAGTGTTCACTAGGCTCTCCCGTTCCGAGATCCGTGTGGGCAGGAGGTCCTGGCACTCCCTGGCGCTTTTCCGCCTCCTCGACTTTCTCGCAGGAGCTGCCGACCGCAGCTGCCACAGTTCGCGCAGCACCGGCTGCGGGGGCAGGGCTCTGAGCAGGATCCTGGACCTCTGCCCACATTGGCGCAGTCTGCCCGAGGAGCACATTCTCTGAGTTTGCTCTGCTCCGCTGCCTCCAACAAATCCTGGTTACAGCCGCCTCCGAGCCAATCGGATTCAGGAACTTGGAGGGTCTGTTCCGCCGCAATTGCTCTCTCAGCTGTATGCAGATTGAGCCGAGCTGCAGCCCAAGTGCAGCGCCAATCACCTCGGGCGCCCAGCTCTCAGGATCCGCCCACTTCTCGCCGGGGCTTATCCAGCGGACCCAATAATGCTCAGGCCCTGGAGAGCACCACGATCAGTTGGAATTTCACATCTGCGGACCGGGCACCCGCCTGTTCCATTTATTTATCATTTCATTTTTACGTGGCTTTTGTAATGTTTCAGTTACATATTCATTAAAAAATTTGAAGTTTTATGTCTCTAAATTCTCTTAGATTATTTCACTTAAATGTTTTCTTCAGATGTATTTTAAAATTGCACTATGGTGTTCCTCTGAGAAACATTAAGTTTTTATTTGGACTGCATCGATTTAAATATTACAGTGGAACACCCTGCCTGTCTAAAACTAGGAGGGACAAGGTATAAGGGGGGAGTGACAGGAGGGTGAAAATGTTCAAATGATGTTACTTGTGTATGAAAAGGCCAAATGAAACCCATTGATCTGTATAACCAATATGGAGTAATAAAAAAGATGTGGGGAGAAAAGTTTATTCGGGTCAGCATTTAAATATTCATGTGTTGTGCCTTTCTATCCAGGAACAAAGTATCTTTCTCCATTCACTCGTATTTTTTCTTTTAATTCCATCGTTTGATGTTTTTCTTTTGTGTGTGTTATTTCTTTTTCAAGATATTTTATAGTATTATTCATTTGTGAGTGAATTTGCTAGCTGGTACAAGCACATGAGAATCATTTTCAGACACTGGAGAAATCTCAAGACCCCACTGTGTCTGCAGTCTCCCTTGGTACAGCTGGTCCTCTGAGGCTTCCTCGCTTCCTCTGGAAGCAGAGGACCTGCCTTGCAGAGCTGCTGGGTGTGTTACTGGGCACAAGATCTCCGCATCCTCCCCTGTGAGCGATCTCAGCAATGTGGTCTTATCGCGGAAGTGACTCTGCCTACAGAAGCATGTCAGAAACGACTGTAGCGCACGCTTCCACACTTGGGCTTCTGCTCTTTGCTGTCTTTATCTCCAGCCATTTCCATAAGCTCAGGTATCCTGCAGAGCGTGGGGCTGCACCCAGCTTCTTGCTCATCTCTGATGGTGCCTTCTCCGTTCCCTTCTGTACCTCGGCACAAATTCATCCTTCCTTCACTTTGAAATGTTTTCTTGTCTACGGCCATACCACCCTGAACACGCCCGATCTCGTCTGAAATGTTCTTCTCAGCTTAGATCACCCACCTCATTCCTGTTCATCTGAAACTCATGTTCTCCAAGAAGTTTCCCTCATATTCCAAGAGAGTCCCTGACTTCTCCTCACCCCTCCTCCCCCAGCGCGCTCCGCCACGCTGCTCCTTCATCTCAGTACTCCCATCTACACACATATCGCTTCATGCTAGAATGGGCCTCAGTGTCCGGCATTGTACCTGAGCGACAGAAACTTATTCATTAAAATAATGTTTTTAGTTTATCTGTTTTATAGTACACTGATATTTCCCAAATGCTCTCTTATGTAAAGTTTACACTGCTCAAGCTCTTTGTACAGCATAGAGAAGATGGATCACAGTTACAAAACTACCCCTAAATTTTACCATTTCAAATCTCTTATTTGTAAAGTTACGTTTTTCTTGAAATTTTCCTCTTAGATTTGTCTGAGAAATTCTAAGGGTATCAATACCCACTGAACACGTCAGGTTATTGATTCTAGGGGCAGACCTACCTCTATCAGAGTCGTTAGGAGGATGGAGAGAGGAGAGACTGCCTTAGGCTGTCAGAATCATTCTCCACCTGCAGTTTCCAAATCCTCCTGTCCACACATGGGCCGTAACAATTCCACCGTTGGGGGCTCGGACCATTAATCTCCGCTGCTTCTCCCCAAATCTTCCCCTCTGTGTACAGATGTTTCATAGAGAGTTTGCTCAGCAGATTTGCTTGTTCGGTTGGTTTTTTGTTTGTTTTTTGGTTTTTTTGAGACAGGGTCTCGCTATGCAGTCCAGGCTGGCCTCGAACCTGCAAGGATCCTCCTGCCTCAGCCTTCCGACTGCTGGGATTACAGGCATGCACCGCCATGCCTGGCTTTTCAGCAAATTTGCTTGGACCACAAGTAGCACTGTATTTTTCTCTGTAGAATCACCATTTTCTCCCAGACCACACATACATACTGGGAGGAAGGTAGGGTTAGGAAAAGAAAGGGACCCTGGTGCCACGCTGGAGCACAGAGGTCTTCATACTCCTCCCTCCTCAGACGTGCAGGCTAGCCCCGCCAAGGACATCACTCTTTCGTTCCTGGTGGTTTGCCCTCAGGCCTCTGTTTTTCCTTCTAATGGATCTTCTGGTCTTTCTGACACCTCTGCATTATTTGAATATATTATGACTAAAGCTCAAGGTCTTTATTACAAAGAACCTGGGTCAATTGTTTTAAAGTGTCACTGGACTTTTCCAAATACTTAGAACTTCTTAGGTCCTGCCTGACAAACACAAGGTCCTGAGTTCATTCCTGGTACCAAAAAACATAACATAATATAAAGAGACTTTTGCTGGGGATGTGGATCAGCTGCACAGTATCTGCCTGGCAAGCATAAGGTACTGAGTTCCATTCCCAGTGCATCTCTCTGGAGTTGAATGACATGAATTTTCACAATCACAGGCCTTAGGTGAAGGACCCAGACAAGCATTCTCAGATGGCTCTGTAAATCCTTTATATCACTTAGGAATTCAAGGTCTTCTGTATTGTTTTCGGTCCACATTAAAGCACTCCAGTTCTTAGTCTTTTCTTCACAACTTCTCCTTTGTGACAAGGTGCAAGTCTCACACTTACAGTTTGTTAATTTTCTGTTGAAGTTTCTCATTTTCTTCTGAGGAGAAATGTACTTTTTGAGAATTCACTACATCAGTTGCGAAGGACTATTTCCTAATGTTCTCACATCTTTATTGTCTGTAAGAATGAAAAATTAAATCTCTTCTTTCAATACTGTCAGCAGCTAATCTGAATTTAATTCTTCCCCTGAAGTTTCCATCTTCCTCTCTTCATCAATTAACTAAGAAGTTTGTAATAGAGTGCTAGATTCCTAGTGTTGATTACATCTCCCAATCTCTCTCTCTCTCTCTCTCTCTCTCTCTCTCTCTCTCTCTCTCTCTCTCATACACACACACACACACACACACACACACACACAAACTAGCATCATGAGCACATTCACCTTTAACCTTTGGTGAGTCTGGATAACAAGGAAATTGTTTGCGGAGATCCTCTTCGTTTATGTAATTAAAAGCTTTTACAACTGCGTAATGATATTCTAAGTGAATATCAACTGGTGTCTTTTCTCTCTTTTTAGGGCTGGCTGGCCTAAAATAATGTGAGTGTACTACACCTCTGAAGTAGCAATCCTCAGTAGTTTCTGGGTGAGCGAAGATCACACTCACTTACAGAAAGCTCTTCCCATCATTGAAAACACCACTCCCATTGTCCATGGAAGCATGATTTCCTCTGAAAACAAGGTGCCTCAATCTTATTTCATGGACTGGGAAAATATAGAATATTGGCTTTGATGTGTAGTAATTATTTTCTGAATTATAAATCTTGAGAGATTCATGTAGACAAGTTAGAGGATAATAATACTCTTTTTATGAATTAATTTCTCATTAAATGTGAGTTGATATGTCCTTTGTCCCATGTAGCCACCTAGTGAATTCTGGTTTGAGTGAATGAATGAATGAATGAATGAACATGGCTTTTTCCTCCTCCTCCTTTGCCAGTGAATGAATATGTAATAAAAAGAATTGTTGCTAATGACATGAAAAATATGATCAATAAAGGAACAAAGCCCAAATACAGACACTTATAGATAAAGATTGAATTGTTCAATACAAGGGGAGGAGAGAGAGAGAAAGAGAGAGAGGGGGAGAGAAACTGGAATGAAAAGTGAGACATTGCTACAGACAATATCTTTGACAAGCTGGAAGTGAGAAATGAATTTCTTGTAAACTACAACCATTCAAAACTGACTTACAAGGAACAGAAAACCTGATTAGTTCTATACCTATACAAAACACTGAACTCCCTGCTTAAGACTTTCTTAGGAGAAAACTCTACGCCTAAATGATAGAAATGATATCAAAACCTTTAAGTGTAAAGTAAAGAAAATAGTTTCAAAAGTGCTACTCTGGGAAAAAAGGCAATCAAAACAGGCAAAGTAACACAAACAGCCTGCTGTGGAGCACCTGCCATAGGTTCGCCGTCCACCAATACTATGTTAGGCATTATATGTATATATATATATATATATATATATATTACATCATTGTATTTACATAAATAGGTTCAGACACTGTGTTTTCCTGATTTTACAAATAAGGAAACTAGGGCCTGAAGTTCAGTAACTTACCCTAAGTCCAGAATACTCTCTATTTGATTCCGAACAGAATCCTTCCAGCACACTGCACTTTCACTCAGAGCTGCAGAGACAGGGGTCATTCTCAGCCAGCCTGTCGAGAAGCGCCATAATGGCTTTCGTGTTCAGCAGTGTCTTCATTATTAATTGAACCAGAACAATTAAGAATTTCGTAAGGGAGTGTTTACCCAGCTGCTTTCATTCTCATGAACCGATCGGTCATGCTTCAAGCTACAGAACTTGTCAGAGGGTAAATAAACTCCTCCTTTATCATTTGTACACTTTCAGGGATCACTTAGTGAAGATATTCTGGCCTCATATGTTTTTATGTAAAAAATGTGTTACCTTAAAACAGACAGGAATGAGAAAACCTGCCTGTTGAAACAGGAGGGCCTTCTCCAGGAAGCCTTCGGTTACTGCCTCGTTTAAATCATCCTCCACCACGACTGGAGCTTCATGTTTTTACTGCAATCTTTGCCAGCTTGTAGCTACCACTTTAGAAACTTTAGCATCCATATTCAAAACACTAAAAGATAAACAAATGACTTTAATTGTAGTAATACTTTCAAATTAACCAGTGTATCTAAGACATTATTATTTCAGCACATAAGCATGAAAAGGTTATTGATAAGATTTGTATTCTTTTGTGCATACAAGTCTTCAAAAGTACAGCGCACTGCTCTCTGACAGCACACTGCCACTCAGATGACTCACATTTCCGCTGCTCTATAGCTCCGCATAGCTCAAGGCCAAGGTATGAAACATAAATTGCAGTTTGAATTTACTGAAAGGACAATTTGACATAGGGAAAAATAAAGTAGCATCAAATAGAGTAGCAGTCAGATGAAGAGAAGAGAAAATTAGTTTTGATTGGAAAAAGACACCCATGGTAATTTGTACTGAAAGGAAACCATGGAACATGGCTTTTTCCTCCTCCTCCTTTGCCAGATAGAATGAGTCAGAGAAGATCTCTAAAGAGATGGGCAAAGAAATGTCTCTGAAGAATTAATTCCAAGGTTAAGTGAGAACTGATTGTATGCTTTGAGGCAGAGTGAATATTCTAATCATCCTGGTGAATTAGTTAATACTGAAAAGGCTGGATGCGGGGAGATCCCTTGGCCTTCTAAGAGACATGAAAACACCACGTCTATATCACTCCACTTACCTAAAGTGGAAAATCAGTAAGCTTTCTGGATATCAGCTATCATCAACTTCACTGGTTCATAGTTGTGTTATGATTGCGTGTATATATAATTCACGGAAACTTGTCTTTTTCGGAACTCTGAAAAACAACTACAGATGTTCTGAATTTGTCACATGCCATGAAACGCCATCAGCCCTCAACCCATAGGTAGCTGTCTTTTAAATAAAACATGTCCTAGCACCTTAAAGATATTTTCTAGCCCAGCTCTGACCTAATCCTGAGTTTAAGAATCCACACCATGAAACCTAAATTACCACAGATGGTTTTAGTTTGGGCAAATTACCCACAATTAGAGACAGGAGGTTTTATGGGCCTGCCATAAAAAGAAGGGAGTCTAATATACTCTCACAGGCCAACCCAGAACGAGCCAACCCAAATGATCATACTTAAAAGGAAAGCTCTCTCACGACCTTCGTAACAGAGTTGGATTTCCCACATTCAGACCAGCACTGGGTCAGTGTCATCTCGCCAGGCTAAGTCTGGTTTCAAATCTCTTTCAACCAAAGTGGAGCTCATGAGTCCAGCCAAATCAATGAAGAAAGCCTTCCAAGAATCTCTCTAGTTGGTTCCTAAATGGTTCTAAGTATTACTCAGTTAAAATACTACCCTAAATCAGCAGGATTCTTTAATTATCTCTTGAGAGCCACGTCTCCCTCCTACTGAATCAATTATAACAAATTGCTGTAGAGAGTTAACTTTTAGGCCAACAAGCCTATTTACACAGACTAATAATAATCAAACCTAGTTAAGTTCTAATATGAAGTATCCTTACAAAACAACTGGTCTGGAATAATGTATTGTCTATTAAAATGAGACATAACTGACAAAATATATCCACTGCGTGGTAGATTAGAGGGATGTGAAAGAAGTACTTTGCCAGAGTTGAAATAGGTGAATACTGCCATTTGAAAACATTGGAAAGTTAAATTTTGCCAGTGAGGTTTTTTTTTCAGACATTTCAAAACCACCCAGTGATTATAAAATCTGGCTCTAATTTAAAAGTGAACACCCAGGAAAATGTATTAATGTTCTAAGAACAAGTCAATCTACATTGTTTTTGCTCAGATTTCTTGAGTAGCTTTAAAATCTAGGAGAGTCTTTGCTTAGTTTAAAGATGAGTTCTTTTAGCAATCAGATATTTTGAATGTGGCTTCTCATACACTGGTTTCCATTGCAATAAAGGTTAGTTTGTTAACTGTGGTGACAGCATCCCTCTCATGGCACATGTTCAATAAATGTCAGTAAGTGAACAAAGAGGAGATACTGGAACACTCTCAGCCTTAATAAACTGGAAAGGTAGAAGTGAACTGAAAGTTAAATTCATTCAGAATAAAGAAGCCTTTAGAGTCAGTTTTTCTGGTTGAGAGATCAGAGCAAATTAATCTAAACCTAAAATAAAAGTTGTTTTATTCTCAAGGGTTCTGACATTTTAGTATAAGCTGCAAGTTATAAAAACTGCTACTAAAACTGCTACCAAATTGCTAACACCAATATGGAAAAAGATGCCTGCAATACATCTTTTATCAATATCTATCTATCCATCTATATATAGAGATGGATATATATATATATATATATATACAGTTATATGTATCTGTAGAAAGTCATAGCACTCAAATTATTGCAGAACAGTTTTTAAATAAGCCCAATGGCAGAGGACTGACATCCTGGCAAGCCATTCAAACTATGGCAAATAAGAAGGCAGCTGCAGACCTTGCGCTTCTGTTGAACACGGAAGTAGGCTCCCTTTACCTGCTGTTTGGTGGAGCTGGTGTTTTAGAGGACTTGTTCTATGTCTCTTAAAGAAATCTCATGGCTGACTTGTGTCATATTTCTTAGTATTTAAGGACTTAGAACACTTATTTAAAGTTTAAATCACAGTTAGCTGGAAAGGGAATTAAATAAACTGCTTATATCTAAGTGAGCTTAGGCCTTTCTCACCAAGTGTAAACTAGTTTGAAAATTAAACATATTCTCTCCTTGCCTTAGTAATGAAATAAATAAGGAGTAAAATTTTGAAGCGTTCTAATGCAACTGCTTTATGAGATGATCAGGAAAGCGTTCTACAGGGCAGCCTTTGAGAAAGCAGAAGCAGAGGTGTCCTCAGGAGGCCTAGTCTATGCTTCCTTCCTTCAAAAGTAACAGCAACTTACTCCCGCGTAAGTGGAGTCCCCTGGGTCTTAAGTGCTTTGGAGATACCCCCCCATCATAGTGTATGCTTGGTGCGACATTCTCAGCCATCACTTTGTAACGACAACAGCACCCAGCATTTACGCAGTTTTTAGATAGGAAAGTAGGAAACTGCCTATTTCTCATTCAGTCTCCACTACTAACATGCAATATTATCTTCCTTGTTTTGCTTACAAAGGACAAAGACTTGGAGTGTCCACAGAATCCCTACTTTCACCGCACATTAAAAACAATTAGGAGCTTATAAAATTCTAATGTTTAAGTCTTAACTCAAAAATAAATGAAACATTCTCGGAGTGAAACCCAAGTAACAGTATTTTTTTAAAGCTCCCAAGCTGGCTCCAGTTTGCAGCTTAGGTTGAGATACGTGGGGCTGAAGCAAGTTTATCAGCTACTAAGTAAACCAGGACTAAAAAGGTAAGTTCATATGCAAGCAACGCCCAGTTTAGCCTCACAGATTTCCCACAGAATTGCCTTGGGTACCCTTAGGAGCAGACACCGATAGACGACAGCCTACCGGCCTTGGGGAAAATGAGAATGACTCCTGTCCTCATTCATTTCATAATCCATGTCACATAAGGTAGTTTCGGGGCCTGTACAGTGTGGGGAGCAGCCGAGCCTGAGGTCGGCAAGCTCCTTGAGGCTAGAGCACAGCCAGCCCCAAGGACACGAACGCCACAGGCAGACTCTGAACAAGTTGACCTCGAGCTCAGTTGCACATCAACAGGTGTCTGGCCTTCTTCGCATTCTTCCTTATTAACTATAGTTCAGGTGGCTCTGAGAATCTTTTGCTTTCCGAGCTCTCCGTACATGCTGAGATTTTGCCCTCTGGATCCGGTCTCACGCTTTTTCCCCCTTTGTTTTTGGAATATAGGACAGCCAGTACCATATTACCTAGGGCTGTATCAATATCGTACTTGGTCATCAAAAAACATGTTGTCCATTAAGATTCTTCCAACTTGCACACTCGATTCTTTCCTACCGAAGTGTTTATCACTGTGCAGATATTGCCAGAGGGGTTTGCTGGGATTGCTGTGTGTTCCTAACTAACAAGTTCATTATTCAAGAGTGGTATTTAGCTACCACGGGACAATGCTGAGAATGGAAAGTCTGTGGTGGTTTATAGAACGAGCATAAAACTTTCCATATGATAGAAATTTAAAATCAGGGAGCCAAGTCACTAACAGCTGAAAAAAATAAATCTAATTAGCTTCATTTTCTTTAAAAAGAAGCAAACTATACCATTTCTAGTAGTAGTTTGGTTTTCAAATATTTACTTTAAAGATAGGTTATGGCTGGATACACCAAAATTTCTTAATATCAAAAATTTTCCTGGATACTGGCATAAAAATAGCAGAAAATAAAACAGTATATATACGATCAGATAATTACAGTGTACACCGTCAGTACATATTGTTGTCATATGGCCATTAAAAATAAATAATGAAAATGTTAAAAATAAAAGTAGATTACCTATTCCATTCACACTACTAAAGAAGAATACAAAAAGTAGAAAAAGACACTATCTTTAATGTTGATGATCTGTACAAAGAATATTATAAAATTCTTCCAAATAAATCAATAAGGGCATAAATGAAGAGCCATACATGGATGGAAACAAAAACAATGAGAAATTATGAATATTTCCCAAAGTAATTTTTAGGCTTCCCATAATTCTCATTAGAATTCCATTTTAATATATTTAGAAGTAGGTAAAGTTTTCTTTCTGAGGAAAGAACAGACAGGTAACTTTCAAAAGACTAATGAGAGTATCAGTTTCAGATAATTAAATATATCATAAACATTCCTTAATAAAAGAGGTCTGAATGGAAATGACTAATTACATATTTCAGCATTAGCTAAATTGCACCTTTGGGGGCTTCCTTTGCCTCAGAGTTCAGTCCAGATATAAACCTGAAAAACCCATTTCTTTTCTAAAATGTCCAAAAGTCCTGCATATACTTCCCACCACATTCTTACCAATTTCAATTATTGAGATTCTTTCAAAGATAACAACATAACTAGATTGGTGAACATGTGTAGGTGTGAATTCCCCAACAGTGTATCACCTAATGGCTGGTACAACAGGACAGAACAGGAGTCTCTGATGTCATCAGAAGGATTCTAAAGCCACCCCCATCACAGATACCAACTCCAGGGGCACAATCTGAGCAGCTCTTCCAATAAACAAGTGCTCTTGTATCTGGACAAAAAGCAGAATTACCAAGCTTGGCATGCTGCTGCTGTTCAGAAGGACGCAGAGTAAGAATTAAAAATCAATTTCATCCACCTTCCTTATTTGTTAGCTTGCTGACAAGTTTATTAATTGGTTCAGTTCTTATACTGTAAGAATTAAAAATCTATATACATACAGGTTTTCATAATGATTTCTTGGATTTGCTAATACAATGACTTGGGAATATATGTTGTTTCAGTTTTGTTCCAAGTGAATACTGTACAAGATAACTGACCTTTTTCCTAACTCTCCCTGAGCATGCTTGCTGCTTGCCTATAAATTTAGGCTTGTTACATGTTACTGTCCAAGGGCTCCTGTAGATTCCAAACTTCCCAGAGACACGCAGGAATATTTTGGTGTCCACTTCCTTTCCACTTTACCTAGTGTGATTGAGCCACAGCACCCTGATACCTGCCCCTAAATAGCTTCCTAAAATGAACACCATCTGTTAGGAAATTTCCTTTACTATTTATTTATTCATCAAGCCAGTCATTTGCGAAACATTTACTGACACCAAGTATATGCTAGGCACCATGCCAGGTACTTGTGATACTAAGATAAATAAGACATGATTAAACTTTGCTCTCTGCTTCAATAGTACTTACAGCCAACTCATTCCCATTTGCAGCACCAGAAGATTCTATCAAAATACCTCTCTCATCGATTCAACAGATGTTCCTGGAAACCACCCATCAGCAAAGCCCACTTCCACTATCCTACGCTTGCCCTGCCCTACTTCATTCCAAATACTTTGGACATACATATCATTGTTGACAGACCTTGTTTCCTCTCTCCCTGTCATCAGTTACAGAAACTCTAGGTACTCCTAGCCTTCTACTGAACTTTTTGAATGAGTCTCGCTTGGGCTTATATCGCCCATGAAGCAGTTAAGAGCATACTGATGATAATGTACAAAATTAAGTAGCAAGCAGCCTGTAGGTACCTGGAGTGAGCTATAAGGCTTTCAGACAACTTAGTCATGGGCCAGGAAAAGCCAAACAACCCAAGGACGCGTTACTACCTAATCTAATATTTTGTGCCTATCTCCTCTCTTTACCTACGGTGAGATGGGAAGAATCACACATTTATGCCCAAGAGGCCTCCAGTTAGTTGTACAAAATTTGAGTTCTGCTCTAAGTACACTTTTACAGCCACTGTGCTAATGCTCTGACTATGGCTTTAGAAAACTTAAAAGCAAAAGTTTTGAGTGAGTAGATCACAGCAAGTCTTTAAAGCAGAGACACTTAATGAAAACACAAATTGACAAAGTTGATAAAGAAAGTATATACCTTAAAAGGCAAGTGATTTTTTTGTGTGTGTGTGTGGTACTGGGGATCGAACTCAGGACCCTGCGCTTGCTAGGCAAGCGCTTATTCCACTGAGCTATATCCCCAGCCCCAATACCTTAAATATTTCTATTGACTCTAGATTATACAAAAATTATAAACTTCATAAAGTATCTCT
The DNA here is from genome assembly GCA_004027595.1 of Dinomys branickii. Lineage (NCBI taxonomy): Eukaryota > Metazoa > Chordata > Mammalia > Rodentia > Dinomyidae > Dinomys > Dinomys branickii. Next base: position 16,006 of record PVLD010016871.1, read on the forward strand.
TATTAAAAATGTGCAATTGAATGAATGTAGTTAAATAAAACATTTTTTAAAACTCTAAAATACATCAATGTACACATACACACATATATACATGAAGATATAGTTGCATGAAAATGTATTAACTAAAGTCCAAAACTCGCTTCTGTTCCTCTATGCTTAAAAAAAATCAAGACTTCACAGCTATGTTGATGCTTCTATTATAAACCCAATTTGTTGTTTATTTACTAAAAAGGATGATTGTTTTCACATGTGTTGCTCATGTCATCCCTCAATATATGGTATTTTTTTCTTTATGGTCATTACCACTATAATACAGTTAGCGCTCATGTGAAACTAACTCCATGCCAAGCTCTGTTTTAAGAACTGAGGCCCAATCTTGACGTGAAAAATGAACCAAATCTAAAGTTGGTTTTAATCCATAAAAGTATTTATATTTTAATTTAAAACATTAACTCAAGATTTCTTAACTTCAGCCATATATACATTTTTAGCCAAATAATTCTTTGTTTTAAAAGGTGTCCATCAGATTGTAGAACGTTCAGAAACATCCTTGACCTCTGCTTACTAGGTGCTACTGGTAGGCCCTCCTGAAGTGGACAACCAAAAATATAAGCAAAAAAGATCCCATTTCTCTTACTGTTAAACATCTTCTGACCAAGAGTAATTCAACCACGGTCATCACAGGAGATGGAGGCACATAACTGTCTTCAGGTAGACAGCCAAAAATGTTAAGAAAAACTTAAGAAACATATTCTTTTCTGTATTTCTCTTGAAAGAATCCACATTTTAAAATCACATCCTACAAACCTCTAAGTCATCTTACCATTTCCACTTGTGGCTCAGTGTGGATGCCTTATTTGAGCTTCTAAGTAGACCTCAACTCACAGAGCTTCTGATCGGCCTATTAGTTGGTCCAGATACAAGAGAATGCATTGAAGTCAACATCGCGTATGTGTACCTTCACCGCAGTAATAAGATACGAATGAAGCCTCATATCTTTTATGCTCACTAAATTACAATTAATTACTTAATCATGAAGATAATTGCTTTCTCTTAAGTTTTTTTTCTGTGACAAGATAAATTTCAAATGTCATTCCATTGGAATGAAAAATATAAAAACAGTCTCTGTCAATACTCCACATTTCCTAATCCAGAATTCTAAGTGTTAACTTTTAGTTTTATGTCATTTACGAAAGGATTTGTGAAGGAAGTTTTCTTTTTGATGCTGGGGATAGAACTCAGGACCTTCTGCTTGCCAGGCAGGTGCTTGTGCCACTGAGCTACATCTCCAGGCCTTGTGAAAGAAATTAATAGAAGACAAAAGAGCTTTCCCACTAAGGAGTCGGTATGCTGACTTCGTTGGTGTTTTCTGAAAGACCATAGTTCTTTCTTCATTCTTTAACGACTCTAATTCTTTACTAAAACTACTCTACATTTTATTAGAAGAAATAAAATGCCAGCTACTTCTATGTATTTGATATGCTAATTAATTTTTCATGTTGTAATAAAATATTTCAGTAATTTTCAAACACTGTATTTCGAATCAATGTGTTTTACTGTAACACATCCGTGGTGATACCACGCCACAGTAATCATCTGATTCAAGACCCCTGGAGAAAGACATCCTAAATGCCATTGCTTTTTTAACACAACCAACAAAATCTTCACAAATTCTATATTTCCCAGCACTTCGAATACACATAAAGAAAACTTACAAATCAATAAGTGGATCTGAGGGCGATCTGGCTGCGACATCTGTCACCCCACTGAACACCAAAGTCGACTGTGCTGATCTGGCTGGCTGGGCAGTCCGCTTCCACCCTCCCTGGTCCACGTGTGTCTGTTCTGAGGCTGCGCAGTGCGCTGGCTGGTAGGAGAGGACAAGCAGCCCGGACAGAGGAGGACCTTCCTCAGCCTAGGGTATGGGAGTAGCTGCATTCCTTGCCAGAACTTCCAAACAAGCTCTCAAGGTCTACGAATCAATAAGTAAAAGAACATCTCATGTATTTTTCTCTTTTTTCACTTTTACTTCTGAAACAGAACTGCAAATGAGGGAGGAGATTTAGTGATGAGCTTACGGTATAATTATAGTGGCATAAAACTGGACACGACCTAAGTGTCTCATAGACTGTTCCAGGCACTATTTGCAGGATGGCAGCAAGAAGTCTGAAAGACAAGCGTTACGGAACCACACAAATACATATTCATAATTCCTGCCAAGCGGTAGAACAGGAAATCCACAGGACTTGCAAAAGTGCTAACAGAAGAACCAAATTCAGACTGGAGGTAACTGAGGAAAACCTGCCTACGGTGGTGCTATGTAAGACCAAGGAAGAGACAGACATCAGGAGACAGAGTAAGGGGACAGGTCTGCAGGAGTGAAGGAGCCCGGTCTTGGGTGGTAAATCCATGGAGCCATTCTTTTTGGACAAGAGATTAGGGTTGGCTGTGTTACCCTCAGCACACTGGCAGGTCACTAAAGTTCATACAATCACATGTACATTTCCTAAAGATCAATATGACTGATTAAGTTATTCTGCCTTTATCTATAGACTATGATTTTTACTTTATTCATGCAACCATTCATTCACTAAATAACTGCTCATCTGGCATCCACTCTGTGAGTGCCAAGCTCTCTTCTAGGTGTTATAGTTTAACAAATACAAATCAGACAAAAAACCGTAACCCTCCTGAAGTTTTACGTGTTTGCATAGGAGACAAACAATCTAAAAATAAATATTTAAAATATAGAGTGTTGGACAAGAAGGGAGATGGAGGCATGGAGGTTATGAGGTGGGTGGGCACTAAAATTCCCAGCAGGCCAGAGAAGACCTAAGGAGAGCAGAAATATCCGAGGAAATACCTGAAGGAAAAGGGGAGGAGGGACACAGAGATCTCTAGGAAGAGGACTAAGTTTAGAACAGCAAGGAAAGACATGAAGAAGGAGGAAGCTATGAAGAAATGAAGTTGAAAGAGTTTTTTTTTCCCTTTTGAATTCTAGGTAAGGGAGAAAGCCAACAGGATTCCCTGCGGTTCGGATCTGAAATGTCTTCCCAAGCTCCGTGTGGTCACGGCTTGGTCTTCAGTCTATGTTGCTACTGGCAAGTGGTGGATCCTTTAAAATGTGGGGCCTAGTGGGAGGAAGTTGGGCCACTGAAGGGGATATTGGGACTCCAACCCTCTTTGTCTCTGCCTTACGGCCACCATGAGGTAGCGGTCAATCTTCGCTGCGTGCTCTCACCATGATTGTGCGGCCATAGACTCAAAGCAGCAAAGCCGGGCACCCATGGACCAAAACCTTTGAAACCACTGTCCAAACTAAACCTTCCATCCTTTTAAGTTGATTCTCTCAGATATTTTGTCAGAGTGGTGGAAAACTAACGGAGATATTATAGGTAAAGGATACAATCTGACTCAGATTTTAAAAGAATCACTGTCTCCTTGTGTGAACCAAAGCAGAAGCAAGAAGAGTAAGTAGAATCTATGACATCACATCTAGAGATATACATAGCTGCGATCCCAGTCATGTAGCTGTGAAAGCCCAGAAATGTAAAATAACGAGACATCCCAGAAGGATCAGGATTCATGGATGTTTCTCCTCATTCTCTGTCTCTAGCAGTTACAACTGACGGTCATTCAGTACATCTGACTTCAGTCCTAGCCAATCACCATCGTTCCTCTTGAATACTCCTCATCATAGGATTCCAGCTGGGATCAGCTACCCAGTTCTGTCCCTATTTCCATTGAAATTTGTAAGTCAGGGGTATGTGGGGCAGATCAAGGCCAGCCGGGTTGAAGGAAGAACTCAGTACATCCTCGAAGTCACTTTTGGGCACTCGTTGCAGGCAAGTATGTCACAATTAATCCCTCCATCTAAGGCAAATACTCCTCATCTACCAAGGTGTCCACCTCCTAAGCAGCAAACTACCTGCTTCAGCCAAGCACACCAGACCATCACTTCAACTTTAATGTGAAAACCCAAATTCTGATTCAGCAGCTGTGCATCTCCAAAATTTGCATTTCTGACAAATTCCCAGGTAATCCTGATTTAACTGGTCCACAAACTGTATTTAGAGCAACAAGACACCAGGCAACCATTTCCATTCATGCCATGTCAAGCCAAAGTTATCTGATAAACCTCCCTAATCTTTCTTCATGATAAAGAATAAAAGCAAACCAGGCATTCAACTTTATAATCCCAGTTCTTACCATTGTGCTATTTATATGGTCATTAGAAAGTATTTGCTGAATCAATTAAATGCATTTGTTTCTTGCAGAAACCTATTGCAAGTTCCTCTTTTTGGGGTCACTTTCTCTGCTTCTCGCCTCCCCCTACTGTTTTAAGGCTTCCGTGAGACAGTGATGGTTAGCACACACACCATGGGATTGGTGTTAATTCACACTGTACATCTGATAACTACAACTCCTGTGCCCACTTGACCCTGGGAGAAGGAGGGGTGGGCTGCACAGTGTAATTTTAGGACCATTCCTTGATTCTGAAATTGTCCCCTTGCTGGAGGCCTGCAATTCATGGCCAAGGTGCTGCTCTGTTGCTATAGTTACTGGCTTGGCTTTTTTTCTGCAAATGTCCCCCTACTTCTCTTGCTTCCTTGAGCATCTTGTGCTTAAAATAGTTTATTGAAGTATTTGATGCATGTGGCTGGGTTGATGGGCAATAAGGGAGCTTTCTTGGGCCGGATCTGTGGTCCTTTCTTGCTCTCGGTTCCCCCTTAGTTAGCAGTCTTTATGCGTTTGATTTGTACCAGGCTTCTGGCTATTCCTCTATTTTTCCATGTGCACTGACAAATTTTACAGGGTACTAGCTACATAATTGTCTACTGCTTTTATGAGCTCAGCCATAGCATTGTTGGGGCCAGGTGCTTTACCTCGCTGCCTTTTTTGCTGTGACTTTTAGATGTGGTTTTTATTTTTTTCCCTAAGGCTTTGGAGACAAGGTTTCTCTCAGTGTATTTAACTGCCTCATCATTGGTCATTTTCCCTGGAATATTTAATGTCTTTTTCTAATGTCTGTGAGTCCAAAACGTTCTTTCAGATGTTTTCTTTTTTATATATAAGCAAACGCTTAGCCTTTAGACATAGAATTTAAAATTAGAGTCTGAAACTCTCCATCTTTCAGAAAGGAAGCCATCCCCCCTACAATGCTCCTCCCTGAGTCTCATCTGTAATTGGAGAAGCAAATCTAATGAGGATATTTGGACAAACCTGGTACACTTTAGTGATAGCTTTATTTATAATGGTATTTATGAACATACAAGCTTTCCACATGGAACATGACTTGAAAAAATGGGAAAAAAATTTTGCCTTCAGCAATTACTCTTTCTGAGCATAAAATATTAAATAATACTTTGACCTCTTATGAGCCAACAAGGGAGAAAAACAAGAAATTACTCCTTCAAGATTGGGAACTCACTGATAGGACAGAGATGAAATGTGAAGAACACAGAGACGCTTAGTGTTGCTCAAATATAAACAGTAAGCCATACAGGTAGGAAAACTTCTACAGGTAGAAAGCAGCAATTGTGTGACTGGGATGGGAAACAATAAGATCTCCTAGAGACAGATACCAAAACTTTTCTCATTTATCATTTTTTATAAATGAGTGTGAGATTTACAGCGAGACCTGCAAGCTTAAAGAAAATACTAAGACCCTCGAAGCAATCTTGTTAGCATATAGGTTGTGACCCACGAAGTCTGACCTACCAACCGCAGGGCAGGGGCCCACGATTCTGCGTTTTCAACAAGTTCTCAAGTCATATGGCAGCAGATGATTCCCAGGCAGGATACAGAGAAGCAATACATAAAGAGCAGTTTTTCCCAACACGGGCTACACAGTAGCAGCTCTTAAGCAAACTTGAAAACTTCACTACTAAAGCCATACTCCAGAAGAATCAAATTAGAATTTCTTGGGGTCAAACAGGGGTCTAAGTATTTGATCTTCCCAGGTGATTCCAATTAATAATAAAGGCTAAAATTCACAGTTCTGGATAGTGAAAAAAGAAAGGCAAATGTCTAAAAAGAGGTGTGAGGAAGTTTCTGAGTTGCAAAGCACGAAGTAATGCAATTGTGGAAATCTATTTCTCCTCAAGCATACAAAATGATAAACTTCAGGCTAACAATTTTGACATAGGGGAGGCATATGTACTTCAAAGGAACAACATATGACAAACTGTGTGAGAAAAGAAGACCAACAAATGTACTGTATTTCATGCTATCAGAATCTGAAAGGTCATATTTACCTTTGGAAGTTACAATACAAGCAAACACATAACAAACCTCAGAAAATTCTAAAGAAGAAATATGAATGATTAATGGAATGGATTCCACCAGGATAAAATGAATGGGTGTGATTGAAACAAGGTATGGTCAACACAAGGAATGATCAAAATATGCAATGAATATTACATTTTTTTTTAAAATATTACAGTAAAAGACACATTGCCATTAATCCCCTCACTTCCAACACGCTTATCCCATAATTCTTGACAATTTCTGATAAAAAAAAATATAGAAAATGCTGTTGCTAAGTGGCATCCACGGGAGAGGCAGGTTCATAAAAATATGATGTGTCTCTACCTACATTATTTACTGGATTTGGCACCTTGCAACTTCTGGTTCTTTCTCAAAGCCAAAATGAGCAGGACAGGTAAGTGCTTTTAATCAGTTCAAGACATGAAGGCAGCCATGATAATGCAACTGAAGACGCAGGAAGAGGACTGTGAGAACCGATTCAGAAAGTAGAGGGGAAGAGCGGCTAAGCGTGTCTGGAGCAAGCGTGGTTACGCTGTGGAGCAATGGCGAAGAGTCTTTCACTATAATAATTGGTTTTAAATTTAAACGTTCAGTCACAGTCCATACAAAGAGGGAAAATGAACTGACTGACCAGATTTTAGAATACTAGAACCATGAGCCATAATTACAAACCAAATGAGATGAAGTACTGTTTTAATTTACATGCAATACACACATATTTTTCCAGGTGGTTCAATAAGCTGAAGATATTCATTAAGCAAAGATTAGACTTGTTGAGTTCTGTGCAGTGTTTTGAAACTGAGACAACAGAGAGAAAATTTGCTTTTGGGCCTTTTCATATACCTTCTCCCTAGAACTCTCTCTCTCCTCACTTCACTTTGGATGCTTCTTGATTTTTCTCCAGAAGGTCCTGCAATATTTCATATCTTCTGGGCTTCCCAGACCACCCCTTCTCCCAAGCAGGGTTAACCTTTCTCCCAATGTGCTCCCTCAAACACACCATCCTGATGCCCTGTGCGGCCTCCATATTGTATCAGAATTACATGTTCATTTGATGCTCTCATCCATCAGGCTCCTATATTCTTAAGAAAGAAGGAATTGGATCTTGTTGACTATGAATTCTACCCCTCAGCCAGACACTTGGTACAGAATAGGCTCAATGTCAACTTGTTGACTTTGCCCATGATATTTTTGTATGTGTGTCTTTTTGAGACAGGGTCTCACTATGAAGCTCAGGCAGAACTTGAGTTCACTTTGTAGCCCAGGCTGGTTTTGAACACACAACGATCCTCCTGCCTCAGCCTCCCAAGGGCAGGGATTACAGGCATGCGCCACCACACCCAGCTTTTGCCCATGATATTAGCAAATAGTCCAGAGGCATCTGTCTGGAGCTGGACAACGAGATAGCTGAGATACAATGAGTGAAGAAGTCAGACAATATCCCATTTTAGTAGGGACAAGGGTAAAAGATACAGGAAAATGTCTAGATAAAGAAAGAAGTTGTCAAATAGTAAGAAAAGCTAAGCAAAGAAGCTAAATCCAAAGATGTTTTAGAGAGTGACTGGGTGGCTACAGTGAAGTGAGTGAAATTATATTCAAAAGGAGATCCAAGTGACAAGAAAAGGCACCATGTGTCGGTTCAGGAGAGCTATATAAATGCCCATAGAAGGAAGCTCAGTGTTCACTGAGTAAAAGTTAACAGCCTGAACAGCTATCACAAGGGAAATATGATAGGAAATGAGGCTAAATGTGTAGTTAAAGAGAAGCTGGATTCGGTAGGGTTTTATAGGCAAAGGTAAGAAGAATGAATGAATTTTACAGTAAAGGCAATAGAAAGATACTCGGTGGATGACTTTACTCAAGGGAAGAACATCATTGTTTTACATTTTTCAGAGGAACCTCTAGCTGCTGAGTGAGTAATGAATTAAAGAACAGCCGTTGCTGGGAGCAGAAGGCCAGTTAGCAGGCTTGCACTGCTGTCTACCTGAGACTGTAGGGAAAGACCTAATTTTTTGAGCTAGGAAAACTGGAGGAATGAACCCTAGTAAGGAGGTGGAAATCAACAATCCTGCTTTTGACTGTTTGAAATGTCTATTAATGCTGATTACATTTGAAATGTGTGTTTCTTAATAGGCAAGTAGAAATACCAAAAATGGAGTTCTATATTCCAGTCTGGAGATCAGGAGGGATGAAAAGTCTGAAGGAAATACTTGGGAAAAGCTAATAGCATGTATAGAATATTTTAAGTCTTGAGACAGGGTAGCAGCACAGACAGAAAGGATACAGAAGAGAAAGAGAGAAGGATTTCAGAATGCAGCCTATTGTAATAATCTATTGGACAGGAAAGCACAGCCTTGTGAAAGATAAAAGATAACTGGGGCAGTGGAGTTTCATTAAATGAATGACTTAGCTGAAGTGCCGGATAAGTAAAGAGAACCCTAGGCAATAACGGCACTTTCCTAGGGCTGAGGATATAGCTCAGTGGCATAGGTGCTTGCCTGGCAAGCACAAGGTCATGAGTTCAATCCCCAATACCAAAATAAAAACCACTTTTCTAAATCAAAAACACTTCTTCCAAGCTGTCAGATAATACTGTTATCTTATTCCTCATCATAGGTAATTTTCATTTACATACACTTAATACCTAAATTTTCTAAAGCAAATAAATTCATTTTGGTATTCATGCTCTATCTAAAATTTTATGGGTTTAAAAATAATTTGTATTCCTAACTAACACAATAATATATGGAAAGGAATAAAAGAGATGAAGATTAGTAAGAAAGAAATAAGACTACATTTGAGCAGATAATAAGATTATGTATGTGGAAAATACAAAAGAGTCAACAAAAAATTCTAGAACTAACAATGATAACAAGGCTGTAGTGTGCAAGGTTAATTTATAAAAGTCAACTGTTTTCCTCTGTACCAGCAAAAAACAAGTACAATTTGAGATCAAAAACACAATACTATTTAGATTAGAATCCCTTTCTGATATCCCTAAGGTTCACATATAGGAAGTCTCAGTATTATTAAAATGACAGTTCTTCCCAAATCAATCTATAGATTTAATGCAATACAATCAAAATCTTGGTGAGGTAACTTGTGAATATCAACAAACACATCCTAAAGCTTATATGGAAATGCAAAAGACCCACAAAAAGCTGGGTGTGATGGCACTCAGCTATAAACCCAGCACTCAGGAGGCTGAGATAGGAGGATTACCATGAGTTTGAGGCTAGCCTGAGCTACATAGTAAATTCAAGGCCAGCCTGGACTACATAGCAAGACCCTGTCTCCAAACAGCCAAAGGAAAAAAAAGACCCACGCTCATCAACTCAGTAACTCAGTATTGAAGGAGAAGAACAAAACTGGAGGACTCAAGTGAGAGTGGTGAAATAGATCAATGAAACTAACCAGACAGCTCAGAAATAGATCTACAGAAACAGACCCAATTGATTTTTGATGAAGGAGGAACACAACACAATGAAGAAAAGGATAATCTTTTCAACAATTAAAGCAGGACATTCACATGCCAAAAAAAAGAATCTGGACATAGATCTTATACCACTCAAAAAAGTTATAATCACAATGGATGAGAAAACTAAATAGAAAACACAAAATGTTAAAACTGCTACAAAGGAAGATAGGAGGAAATCTAGATGATCTTCAATTTCATGGTGAATTTTAGTTACAATACCCAAGGTATGATTAAAAAAAAAGAGTTGATAATCTTGATTTCATTGCAATTTAAAACTTCTGCTCTGTGGAACAGAATGGTACAAAGATGAAAAGACAAACTGCAAGCTGAAAGGAAATATTTCCAAAAGTACCTGATAAAGTACCATTACTCAAAATATACAAAGAATTCTGAAAAGTCAACAATAAGAAGATAAACAACCTGATTTAAAAACAGGTCAAAGACATTAACACTTCAATAAAGAAAATATGCAATTACAAAGAATCATATAAAGTATGCTTCACATCATAGGTCAAGGAAATGCAAATTCAAATTACAATGTCCAGAACTCTGATAACACTAACAACTGACACAGATGTGGGTCAATAGGAGCTTCATTCAGGGCTGGTGGAACTGAAAAAGGTACAATCACTTGGAAAGAAAGTTTGTTAGTTTCTTATAAAACTAGAACATACTCTTCCCATATGATCTAGCAATCACTTTCCTTGGAATTTACCCAAGTTACAATTGTATTTCCCACAAAAACTTACACATAAGGTTTTACAGCAGCTTTATTCATAATCTCCAAAACTTGGAGGCTATAGCTCTCCTTCAGCAGGCAAATGAATAAACACACTCTGGTACATCCATACAGTGGATATTAGCACTACAAAAAGTGAGCTATCAAGCCATTAATACACATAAAAAGAAACTTAAATCAATGCTTATTATGGAGTAAAAGAAGCCAATTTGAAAAGGCTACAGAGAGTGTGACTCTACATGTAAGAATTTCTTGAAAGGTGGAGACAGGATTGTAACGTAGAAACAGGTGCTGTATGATAGTCTCTGTAGGACCTGTCATTAAGCCTGCTAGAAAATAGCTTCTCAGAAAGGGTAAAGAGAAAAACAGCAGTGGAAATCAAGAAAGGGCCAATAGGAGAACTACAAGCCACAGAAAAACAGAATACTACATCGAGAAATGAATGAAGCAGTCCACAATGTTAACTCTGGCTCGTGAGCAATTTCACAGCACTAGGCAAGCCCAGAGAGAGCCAGCAGCTCTGCTGACAAACAATGGACTTGCAGGCTTGGCTAACGGGAAAAACCTACTGTTGTATGAGCTGCAAAAAATCTAGGGCAGAGTTTCACTCTGAAAATGACTCCTCTCACATGGCAGACAAGCTCTGAAGAATAAATACCCTGCAATGCCCACCACGCCTTAGAGTCATAATCAAGAGCTAATTTGAGAGAGGGCTTAGGATTTGAGGCTATGCTATTCTTGAGATCAGAAGTCACAGAATAACCTCTCTTCAGGATGCATGAGCGCACTCAACTGCAGCGACTACCTGGGAAGCAGCTGCAAAAGACAGTCATGAAGAAAGGAGTGGTTAATTGCACACAAACCTCTGAGAAATTTATGCACCAGCATCATTAGGCTGTTGAGGACACAGTGTTTGGTCACTACTAAAATCCGCAGGAATATTAGCAACCATTTTGAAAGCCTATATGTTTATAAACTGGAAAATTAGAAGACATAGGTAAATTTCTACACATATATAGCCTACCAAACCTGAACAAAGATTTTTTTTAAAGATCAATATAAGTAATAAGTTTATAAAAACATAAGAAATTGAGAGTAAACAGATAGGAAGGTCAAAAACGACAGAGAAGGTCGAAAAACAAAGCACAAAACCAGAGAAAAGGACAGAGCAGGCTCAGGGCTCAGCCTAGCTTCCAAGGAGGGGACCCTATCCATGAAGACACAAGGTAGCCCCTGCAAAGGCTGATACCCTGTGTTACCTTGAGAGGCCTAGAAGCTTAACTAAGCAACTCAGCAGTTCTACATCCGGAGGTGTAGAGGACATGCTCCCCGCCTCTCTGGGATGTTGTTCATTATGTCAACTTGAGAAGTTTAGAAGTTTAACTATGTGACTCTGCTGGAGACCCGGGTCCTCGCTTTGTAAGCATCCCGGGCCTGTGTAAAAGGTATGCGTGGAGATGGTGTGAGTGCTGCACCTCCCTGAGGGTAGGTAGCTTGTGTATAATATAAGGGAGAAAAAGAGGCTTCCTCCCTCCTCCTTTTGCTCTTGTTGCCTTTGCTGACTTCCACCACCGTGTACTGCTGTCCCTGTGCAATGCCATCCTGCCTTGGAGCCAGCTGATTATGGACTGAAACCTCCGCAAATTATGAGCTAAATAAACCTTTCCTTCTTAATTTTGGGTGTTGGGTATTTTGTCTTAGCAACAAGAGAAAAGTAATGAACACAGCCCCCAAGGTCAGAAGCTCCAGGGAGAAACAACAGACTCAGATAGAAGTACTAGCCCCCACAAAAGCCAAAGCCTATTGTAAACTGCATAAAAGTGTGGAGTTTACTCCAAAAGTGATTCCTTATGCACTATATTACAGTTAGAGAAGGAATCTAGTGTGGTATTTTCCATATTGCCAGAGAGTGTGTGCTCAGGTTACCATTTTTGGAAAGGGATTGATTATTTAGACAGAGCCACAGATAAACTACAAAACAACTTCACATCAGGGTTCCCAGTATTACTTTCCCATAACGACTGGGTGAGAGACAGCCATGGAGATCGTTGTGGACAGGGAGTGGGCTAGGCATAAACCCCCTGATAAGTTTGAGCTCAGGCCAGAGAAGACACAAGACCATGTCCTCCATGGTAAGAAGCCAGGCCTGATGGGTGTGGCTTTCAGAGGTAGCTAGGTCTGAACGTGTTGACATTAAATGCAGCAAGCTGGTGAAACTGTCATCCTGCTGCCTACATACAGCACAGCTGAAAGGTCTGACTTCTTTCTCTACCTACCAATGTGAACAGGGACACTTCTCAGTTTGGAGAGTGCCCTCAGCCTGAGGCTGATAGAGAGGAGAGAGACCTCAGGAACAGAGGAACACCTCACAGACCCACAGGCCATAAAGCTGGGAGCAGAACAGAGTGATGAGCTAGATTCCAGAACTGTGGAACCCAGAACGAAACCACTCACTCAAATATACAAAGAAACTGTTTTAAATATTCATTTCTCTTTTTTTTTCTTGTTTTTTTCTTTATTGGTTTTTAAAAGTTTGTATTTTTCCTTTCTCAATTTTCTTATTATTTCTTCTTAACTTTTTTCCTTTTTTCTTAATTTTTCTTTCCTTTATTTCTTTTCTGCTACCTTTATCTAATTCTACTAACTTCCTTGTACTTTTAATGGGAGTCTTCATTTCACATTCCTCTCCTCCTCTTCTTCCACTGCTTAATTTTTCAAATTTTTCTCCTTTCATTCTCTCATTCCCTACCCTATCTTTACTAGTATAACCAGTAAGTTTTATTAATCTTTGGATAGTTAACCCTGTGCAATTACTGTTGATTGGTAGGGGACATATAATTGTTGCATTTATTTGATATTTACTGTATGTCAATATCTGGTTTGTCTTAGAGTTTACACAATGATTATAGATCTCTTTTCTGTGGTTAAGTATAGTACATTATTGGCTCTTATAGTAAGTCAAAACCCAGTTTGCAGCCTGGGAATGATGGCACACACCTGTCATCCCTTCTGAGGCTGAGGCAGGAGGATTGTTGCAAGTTTGAGACCAGCCTGGGCTACAAAGTGAGCTCAAAGCCAGCCTCAACTGCGTAATGAGACTCTGTCTCAAAAAAACCCGGTTTTTGAATTATTATTGCTACTGATTTAGTTATTGCCAAAGAAACACAGTTGCTGTTATTAATAGGTTTTCTAAGTGTGCCAATATCTAGATTGCCTTTGTGTTACTAGCAATACTGCAGTTCATTCCCAGAAAACTGGGTGCTGGACCAATCATACTGCATCCTCCTTTCCCAGATTAATAGCAGTGGTCAGATCTTGGGACCAGAGGCAAAGTCTTATAGTTAGCCATACCCAGAGTACATTACTAAAAAACACATAAAAACTAAAGAGATCTCCATACCAAAAAGAAAGTCTTCTGCGTCTTTACAGTACCCACAAATCTCAGCACACACACACAATAGAAACATGAGATGACAAGAAAACAAAATACCTCCTAAAACTCTCAATTCTCCCAAAGCTGATCCCTGGGATATTGGGTAGGAGGAAATCAAAAACCACACAGCTGAATTTTATCATTTTGCATTTACTCAAAATGATAAAAAAAGAAATTAAAAACAGACCAAAAAAGTGTTTGCCAAACTCAAGGAAGATATACTTAAACAGGTATAGCTTAATAAACAAAATGTTTAAAAGGTATTTATAAAAGGCCCTAATAAAAAACTGGAAGAGTTAAACAAAATGATACAAAATATGGATAACAAGTTAGCAAAAAACTTTCAATTCCATGAAAACTACCAAAAAGAAATTCAAGCATTTAAAAATGCTAGTGAGGGCCAGGGATATAACTCACATGCCCAGCACCTGCCTGGAAGGCACAGGATCCTGAGTTCAGTTCCCAGTACCAAAGAATAAACAGATAAAAATAAAAATGCTATTTAAAATATGAGCAGCTGAAGAAGCAGTGTGAGGAGAGTGTGTCAGAATTGGAAGACAGGGATGATGTCAGGGATAAATTGCTCAGAAGTATTGTAGAAAAACTGAACAAGAAAAATGGATCCAATACCTGCTATATGACACAAAGGAGATCGTGTAAAACTAATGCAACATCCCAAGGCATCACAAATGGCAGAAAATACCCATTTACAAATATAACAGCAGAAAATATTCCACATAGAGGGAAAGAATTAAACATACAGATAAATAAAGAAGGTTGAATCCCAACTAGTCATGATCAGAAAAAAAAAAAAAACTTCAAGACACATCATAATCAAAACCCCAGAGGTCCAGCACAACAGACTCTGTTAGAGAAAAGCAATAAATCACTTATATGGCTAAAGCCACTAAAATTACAGCAAAATTTGCAACACAAGTGTTAAAAGGCAAGGAGTGCTGAGAATAAAGTGTTTCAAGCACTAAAAGAAAACAACTTCCAACCCAAACTTATAATACCCTACAAAACTTTGTTTCAAAATTAATGGAGAAATAAGATATTTCCATGACAAAGAGCACCTCAGGAAATTGGAGGCCACCAAACCAGACTGCAAAGAATGATCAAAAATACTGTAGAGACAATGAAATCAACAATGCTAAAAAGTCTAATAGAATCAATCTAACAGGCAAGTTGAACAGTTAAGCAGAAGAGGGAAAACAAGAATATCAGCAACAGAAAAACAAAGCAACGACAGGAATAAGTCAATACCTTTCACAAATAACTCTCAGTGTCAATGGTCTCAACTGTGCAATCAAAAGACACAGATTTGAGAATGGATCAAGAAACAAAACCCAACAGTATGCTGTACACAAGAAACCTGCTTAACGCAAAAAGAAATTCATACACTAAAAATTAAAAGATAGAAAACAATAGTCCATGCAACATGAGCCCACAGACAAGCAGGAACAGCTATCGTATTTTTAGACAAAGTGGACTTCAAGCCAAAATTGATTGGAAGAGACATAAAGGTCACTACACATGGGTTCTGGAAACAATTCGACTGAAAGGGATACCAATTACAAACATGTATATGCTGAACACTGACATACCCAACTTCATAAAACAAACCCTACTGGAAATAAAGGATCAGATACACAATAACACATTTATAGTGCAGTATCTAAATAATACACTGTCACAAACACAGACAACTAAACAAAGAAAATGACCAAAAGCCAGGCATGGTGGTGCTTGCTGGTAATCCAGCACTGGGGAGGCTGAGGCAGGAGGTTCACCATGAATATGAGGCCACCTGTACTACATTACGAGTTCAAAGTAACCTGCACTACAAACCAAGACCTGTCTCAAAAACCAAAAATGATTTTTTAAAAATCAGTTGAACCAAACCTACAAACAAATGGATTTAACAAACATCTACAGAGTGTTCTACCCCATAACACACACATTCTTCACATGAAATTATTTAAAACAGACAACATATTTGCCCATAGGACATGCTTAAGAAAATGCATAAGAGTCAAAATTTTAACATACACACTATCAGGTCATAATGTAATGAAACTATAAATCAATGCCAAAAGAAACCACAAAAACTACACAAATTCATGGAAATTAAGTCATATATTAGTGAATAATCAGTGGCTTACAAAAGAAATCAAGGAAGAAATGAGACAGTTCCTAAACTCAAACGATAATGCCAGTATAACATACCAGAACTTTAGAGACCTAATAAAAGCAGCCTTAGGTGGGCATAGTGGCACAAGCCTATAATCCCAGCACTCAGGAGGCTGAGGCAGGAGGATCTGTGGGCCACATAGTGAGTTCAAGTCCCAGCCTGAACTGCATAGTAAGATCCTGTCTCAAATATATATTCATCATAGAAGGAAGTTTATCATTATGAATGCCCACATCAGAAAAACTGAGCAAGCCTAAATAAATAACCTGATGATGCACCTCAAGTTCTAAAAATATAAAAATAATGCAAATGTAGAAATTAATGAAATTGAGACTAAAAAATATACAAAGAATCAAGGGGTTCTTTGAAAGAATAAGTGAAATATACAAAACCCTAGCCAATCTTACCCCAAAAAGGAAAGAAAAGGCCCAGATAAATGCAATTAGAATCAAAAAGGTAAAATCATAATGACACCACCAAAATCCAGAAGATTATTAGCAATAATTTGAAAATTTGTACCCCAACAAATGAGTGAACTCAGAACTGGATAGATCCCTAGACACATATGAGATACCAAAATTAAGCCAAGAAGATATAAAAGCCCTGAATAATCCAATAACAGTAAATGACATTGAAGCATTAATTTAAAAAAAGGCTACCAAGAAAAGCCCAAATCCTGACACATTCACTGCTGAATTCTACAAGAATCTCAGTGAAGATCTTACATGAATACTCCTCAAACTCTTTAATGAAATTGATAAAGAAGGAGTACTCCCCACAGTCATTCCCAGAGGCTAATATAACCCTGATTTTAAAACTAAACAAGGACCCAGGCAAAAGTAAAACTACAGGCCAATCTCTTTAATCAACACAGAAGCAAAATCCTCAACAAAATACTGACCAACACAATGCAACAAACCACACCAGGAATTGAGGCACACGCCTGTAATTCCAGCACTCAGGAAGTTGAGGCAAGAGAATTGCCATGAGTTTGAGACCAGCCTAGGAAACACGGTGAGTTCCAAACCAGTCCGAACTACATAGTGAGACCCCCTCTCAAAAAACGGAAAGAGAGACAGAATACAACAAATCATCGAAAAGATAGCACCTCCTGACCAAGGCTGCAAGGGTGGTTCGAGAACGTCAATTATCGCCTCAAAACTTTAGCCAGAGTAATCAGGCCAGAGGAAAAACATGAAGGGAATATTACAGGAAAGGAAGGAGTGAAGTTTTCATTCATTGAGGCCATGTGATCCCTTATACAGAAGACCCAATTCAGCAGTGTAGCAGGATACAAAATCAATAGCATTTCTCTACACCAGTAATGAACTCTCCAAGAAACAAACAGAAAAAGTACTATTTACAATAGCATCAAGAAAAATTAAATATTAGGAATTAACCTACCCAAGGAAATAAAGGACCTCTGTAACAAAAACTCAAAAAGGGGATTGAAGAGAACATTACAAAATGGAAAGATAGTCAATGTCCCCTGTTCTTGGATAGGCAGGGCCAATACAGGCAAAATAGCTGTACTTCCAAAACTGCCCTACAGCTTTAGTCACTGTCAAAATACCAAGAGCATTTCTCACAAAATCCTACAGTCCATTTGGAACTACAAGAGACCTAGAATACCAAACAGAACCCTGGCTAACAAGAACAAAGCTGGAGACAACATAATTCTAGATCTCAAATTATATTACAAAGCTACAGCGTTTCTGAAAATATAACACGGTACTGGCACAAATACTCATATAGGAATCAGTGGAACAGAATAGCTCCAGACCCCTTCAGCTATCTGATATTTCACAAAGAACCAAAGACATACCCTGGAGGAAACATGATCTCTTTAAAAAAAATGATACTGGAAAATTGGCTATTCATATGCAGAAGATTTAATCTAGACTCCTATCTCTCACTATGTGCTCAACTAAAGTCAAAATAGAAGAAA
>PVLD010016872.1:0-43629 GCA_004027595.1 Dinomys branickii
GAGAGAGAGAGAGAGAGAGAGAGAGAGAGGAAGAAGGAGAGGAAGAAGGAGAGGGAGAGAGAGACGGAGAGGGAGAGAGGGAGAGGGAGAGCGAGAGCCTGTTTGTAATGCAGAATCAATTTGAGGTTGGTTTGTTCACTTGGAATTAAAGATTTCTCCTCATTATTCCAAACTGATCTCCACCTTGAGGCTGGAATCCCAATTTCCTCTGCACTTTCTAGAGTTGTGGCCCGTTTGGGGAGCTGATGAGCCAGTGAGGGTCAGTCTGAAGGGCTCATGGGAAGGCTGTCTCACTTGGTGGTGGAGTGCACTGGACTGAAACGTCTGGAAAGCAAAGCTGAATAGACCAGTATTTTTCAACCTGTATGTTGTGACTTGTAAGTGGGTCATGAAAACGATGTACAGGGTTATGACTAGTATTTTTCGTTTTTTTTTTTTTTTTTTGGTTAAACAACAGAAATGGAGAACAATATAATAAAATGGAAAATGTCTAGAGCATTGTACTTCTCGTAGTAAGAATAACTATTGCTTTGTGAATCTTTTGATGCATAGACCTATGCATGATAAAATTAAAAATTTGCACATACCGAAGTGTGCAATAATCATGGAACATAGTCCAAGAGAATTTGGAAGTCATGAGAGCAGTGTTGCATTGCTGAGGCACAATACCACCTAAAGCGAAGGAGGAAAGGTTTATTTCAGCTCACAATCTGTAGAGGTTTCAGGTCCTATTTGGATGGCTCCAAGGCAGGATGACACGGCAGAGGGAGATCACACAGGAGAAACAGAGCAGGCAAGAGGCAGTAAAGCAGCAATTCTCCCTTTCCCTTCTTATGCCATCCAAGCTACAAGGCTTTGGGTGGAGCCCACGGTGGGCCTTCACATTATCCACACCTGGGACTATGGTAAATCAATCAATGGACTAATCTTAATTAACTCTTCATCACAGTATCACACATTCTAGGTCCAGCCTGCTCCAAAAAATCTCGCCTATGAGCACATGAGACTTTGGGGAGACATCTAGATATGAGCAGTTAGAAGCAGGAAACAGCTAAGACTCCTTCCAGCTTTGCAATGTAGTGATTTCTAACCCAGAAAATTTTGCTTCCTAAGGGAAATTAGGCAAAATATGAGGACATTTTTGATGGTCACAACCTTCAGGAAGAGACTATGTGTTGTTGGAATCTGGCAGGTAGAGGCCAAGAATGCTGCTAATTATCCTGTGGTACACAGAATGGTCCCCAGAATAAGAAATTAGCTGTCTCCAAATGTTGATAGTGCAAAAGTTGAGACATCCCATCATAAGAGTATGTGCAGCTAGAACCATTCATTAGTGACAATCTTATTCCTGCTAGCTAGCATTTATCGAGTACCAACTACATACCGGCACTCTCCTACAGGTTTACATTAATGGTCCCTTTTCATACCTGCAGTGTATGGCAGATTATGCCTTTGTCCCCTTTTCAGAGGAGAAAATTGAGCACGGGATGATGAAGGGCTTCCCAAGGTGATAAAGTTGCAGACTCAGGGCTCAAATCCAGGAAGTATGGTTCCAGATTCCTCCAATCAGCATCTTCTACTTCCGTGGCACTTCACAGTTTGCAAAAAAAGTCTTAAATATATTAAATTCAGTGGCATTAAGTACATTCGTAGTGTTGTGCAGACGATTACCGCTATCAATTTTGACAATTTTTACCACCTGAAACAGAAGCTCTGTACCTATTAAGCAAGCATTCCACATGCTCTCCTCTCCCGAGCCCTGGTAACCTCTAATCTCTTCCTGTCTCTGTAAATTTACCTATTCTAGATATTTCATATCAGTGCTATCATACATTTTGTGTCTGGCTCCTTTCGCTTAGAGGAATGTTTTTGAGGTTCACCAGCATTCTAGCCTGCATCATAGTTTCATTATTCTTTGTGGCTGATTCTTATTCTGTTGTATGGATGCATCACATTGTATTTATCCGTGTATCTATGGATGAATGCTAGGGTTATTTTAATCTTTTAGCTTCTGTGAATGGTGCTGATGTGAACCTGAAACTCTTGTATCCAAGAGAGTGGAGAGGGACTTTTGTCACCAGAGCAGTGGGGAAATTAAGTTGTTTTTGATGCCCAACACTGCACTCAGCCATCTCACATACATTATCTCATTTGATTCATGACAACTCTGTGACGCTCTCCTGCTTTTGTGTATGTGAAGAGCAGAGACAGTGAGTCCCTCGCACAGACTCACAGCGCTCACCGCGGCACATCATCCCTCCTCAGGAAAAAGGTGTGTGTGATGCAGGAGAGTGCTGAGGAGTCGTTCCCTTCTGACGCAGGAGCTTACTTCTGAGATGCATGAAAGAACTGTAGGCAAAATGCCCTTAATAGTCACAGCACTATTTCCAGGTGCTATATTTAGAGATATATGAGGAAGCCTCAAATAGGAATAAAGATAATTTCTATTGTGGAGCAGAAAATTATTTTTTATCCCTGAGATTGAACACCAAACCCCTCACTCATTCTTGGTTCGATGAGGCTTCTTTCACAGTGAATTCATTCATTCCTTGCACCTGTGCTGGTGAGGACCTATGAGTACCATCCACTGCTTCAGGCATTTGAAACGGTGGTCAACAGCACCGACTGAGCCCCTGCTGCCATGGAGTCCACAGCCGGATGGGGGAGAGGTAGTAAGCAGGTGAACAAACACACAGTCAAAACAATGATGAAGAATGAGGGCTGGACTTACACCCTGCTTTTGACCTTACCTTTGACTCTAAGGATATCCATGAGGACCAGAATAAAAATTTTGTTTAAACATTTTATATATATATATATATATATATATATATATATATATATATCACAGGAAGAGGGCCAGGCATGGCCCATGGGCCATAGATCATCAGCCTGTGCTCTGTATTGGCTTCGTCTAGGTTCTTCTGGCTTCTGAGTTCCTCCTTTTCTACTCTGACCATCTCATGACACCCTGAGTTAGATTATTCTATTTTTAGGAAGGTAATGTTTTCAGAAAGTATCAGTCATGGATTGGGTCAACATATTCCTTATTATATCATTCATTCAACAGATGTTTTCAGAGATTAAAACATGTTATGATTAAAACTATGATTAGTACAGTAATTGCCCAATATAACCATTGCCCAGTTCTTGCAATATGTGGACAATCTTGTTTCACCTTTACTCTCTAACTAGCATGGACTCCTTCAAAGTAAATCTTAGACATTATATCATTCCATCTGCTAATATTTTAGTACATGGCTTTGAGGGGTAAGGTCTGAAAAAGGGATTTTGCAGATGCATTTAAAGATTTTTGGGCCCTCCCTTCACTCAGAGGCCTGGGAAGGCCTGTGAGAATGCAGGTAACTTCACCTGTGAGAATGCAGGTAACTTCTCCTTCCATCCAGAGGAACCCAGCAGGCTAGACAGATTGTGGGTGACTCCTCCCTCCATCCATAGGGCCCAAAGAGGACTGGTGAGATTGTCATTGACATGGTAGGGCCTTGGCCAGGTTGCACATGCTGGGAAGGTGGGACTAGTGGCCTGGAAAAGCCTGAAGCAGTAGTAAAAATATGAGCCAACATTTGGTAAGTTAGGGGAACCAGTATAGTGCTTGGGCAGAAAGACATGCAGAATAGAAGCGGGTGGGTAGGGCTGCCCCCTTTTATCCCTAAAAGATGGGGGAGAATTCCAGCCACAGAAGACTAATCCGTTTCCCCACATCTAGTGGCCAAGATCAGACTCAGACCCAGAAGAAACCCTCCAGCCTTGCTCCTACTATATTTAATCTCATTCATCTCTCCATCCTACCCCCATCCCTCTTAAACTACCCCCCACAGAGGGTAAAATCACTCTACTAAGGGGAAAATCATTGTTTACAAGTTCCTTGTATACACTGGATTCTGTTGTGTAACTGTAGAATCTGCTCCTGTAGTTAAAGGTATCAGGTTACCACAGTTTGTCAGGAGCTATGCTGTGCTTGAGTCTAATGTTATTGCTAGTTGTACTACTTTAATTGGGATGTCATACCTGTTGTAATCAGTTTTTCTCCCCTGTATAACAACACTGTTATTGTAAGGTGTCACAACCTTCAGAATATTCCAGAACCAAAGGAATGGGCACTGAGTCAAATAGATAGCAATTTAATGCTCTTATTATATTGGTAAGGTAGGTTCTTGTGACACACATAAAGGCCAGAAAACATCTACATCTATCCTGAGGAACAGACATTTTCTAGGGAAACCTCAATACTAGGGACAAAGCTTATTTAACATAAGAAATCTGTAAGCATCAACACAAAAAACAAAGTAAAATAAAAATATAAAAAATAAAAATACAACAAGACAAAGAGGCAAGCTGCAACTTCAAACATTCAGCGCACAAGACAAATCCAGAGTACAAAGAGATAGAGGAAATCAGAAACCAACCACTGGAACTTTCTGAAATGATAGCAGGAGTGGAAAAACAAATGGAAGAAGCTATAGAAAAAAATAATAATCTGTAAGGTGCAAAAAGAAATGATGATCAAAGTGAATGACATTAAAGTAGACACAGATAAAAAAATAGAGGAGCTCATGAAAACTATGAATGTCCAACATAAAAAAGAAGTGGAATCAGTGAAACAGATCCAAATACAAATCCAGGAGATTAAAAGCTACATTGAAAGTGTGCACAATGGATTGAATGAAAGTGAGGATAGAATATCAGATCTGGAAGATGCAATTGTGACTACTGACCAGGAAAGTAAACATATATTAAAAATAGAAAAAGACCACAAAAATATCAATCCAACAGACACAAGATAAAGAAAAAAAAAAAAACCAACATAGCATTGACTGAAGTGAGGAAGCTGGAGATAGTGAAAAAACCAGTATAAACCTCTTCACGTAAATAATGACAGAAAACTTAGATGAAGAAACATAGATAAAGAATTTGACATGCAAATTGATGAAGATACATAATCCCAAGTACCCATGACCAAAATAAAAATATACTAACATATATAATAATCAAGGTTCTAGAAATTCAGAATAAGAACAAAATATTAAAAGCAGCTAGAGAAAGGAAATAACTCATCTGTAAAGGAAAGCCCATCAGAATGACAACAGACTTCTCAAACCAAACCTTCAAATTAAGGAGAGGTTGGAGTGAAGTATTTCAAGCCCTAAAAGCAAACAATGTCCAACCCAGATTGATATACCTCACAAAACTATCCTTCAAAATCAATGGAGAAATAAGATGCTTCCATGACAAAGAACAACTGAAGAAATTCATAACCACCAAACCAGCTCTTCAGAATGCTCTGATGGATATATTAAAAAGAGGAAATGAAGACTATAACCACAAGAACAACAATAGAAAAAAACCATCAGGCAGGCAAGCAATTAAACAGAGGAGAAAGACGGAAACAACAACAGAAAAATAACATGGAAAAGATAAGCCAATACATACCAATTATAATCATCAGTGTAAATGGCCTCAATCTATCCATCAACAGAAACAGACTGGCAGAATGGATCAAGAAGCAAGATCCAATAATATGTTACATTCAAGAAATAATCAACCAAAAAAGAAATTCATAGACTAAAAGTCAGAGAATGGAAATAATTCTCCATGTCACAGGAAATCCAAAAAGAGCAGGGGTAGTTACTCTATTCACAGACAATGTAAACTTCAAGCCAAACTGATCAAAAGGGACAAGGAAGGTCACTGTATACTTGTTAAAGGAAAACTCCCAGAGGAGGAGATAACAATCATAAATATTTATGCACCAAATACCAGTGCACCTAACTGCATAAAAATATTAACAGATATGAAAAAATCAAATAAACACTAAAATAATTGTAGTGGGGAACCTTAATACCCCATTCTCGCAAGTATGTAGATCAACTAGACAAGAAGAACAACAACTAGACAAAAAAATCAACAAAGAAATATCAGAATTAAACCAACCCTATAGAAAAAAATGGGCTTGATAGATATCTGCAGAGTGTTCCACCCAAAGACATCAGAACACACATGCTTCTCAGCTGCACATGGGATAGTCTACAAAATAGACCACATATGAACCCATAAAACATGCTTAAGTAAATGTAGAGGAATTGATACCATCCCATGCATACTATCTGACCACAGTGAAACTGGAAATCAATGGCAAAAGAAATCCCAAAAACTACATAAATACATGGAAATTACACAACACCCTTCTGAACAACCAGTGGGTCACAGACAAAATTAAAGGCAAAATTAAACAATACATACAATTAAAGAATAATGCCAGTACAGCATACCAGCACTTACAGGACACAGTGAAAGGGAAATTTATAGTGATGAACTCTCACTCAGGAAAACAGAATGAGCTCAGTTAACAACCTAGTGTTGGACCTTAAACTTCTAGAAAAAGAAGAATAAACGTAAAGCTTGTGTGAGGTAGGAAATTATAAAGATGAGAGCAGAAATTAAAGCAATTGAGACTAAGAAAACCATATTAAGAATCAATGAAGCAAAAAGTTGGTTCTTTGAAAGAATGAATAAAATTGATAAACCATTTGCCAACTGTCCCGACCCGCGGGTAGTCAACGAAGGCTCTAGAGGGGGAGTGGGATGGAAAAGAGACAAAGAACACAAGAAATGGAGACAAGACAGGAGTCTGATCAAGTCTCGTTTATTAGGCAGAAGTCTCGGGTTTATATACAGTGCGGGAGTGGGGATTGACGTCAGCGGGTAGCTAGGCAACAGAGGGAGGTCCAGATATCACGCGAGGGTGGTCAGAGCATCAGGCGATATTACATAATTAACAGGAAGTTGACGATATATAGAAGTCACAGGAGACTAACCATACATGGAAACTACAGGAAACTGACCATATATGGAAACTGGACCTTAACTCTCAAGATGGCTGGTAGTTTACAAAATGGATGCCGACCGCAGGTCTTTCAGCGGTACAAGATGGATGCAGACCGCAGGTCTCTCAGCGGTCTCCCACAGCCAACCTCATCAAAAAGAGGAAAGAAAAACACAAATTGAGGGAATGAGGAATGAAAAGGGGGAAATCACAATGAATCCTACAGAAATCCAGAAGACTATCACTACCTACTTTGAGAACCTGTACTCTAAAAGATTGAAAGCACAGAAAAAATGGACAGATTCTTAGACACAACTGAATTGCCAAAACTAAGTCAAGAAAATACAAATATTTGAAGTAACCCAATATCAGCAAATGAAATTGGAAGTGTAATTAGAAACTTACCAACAAAGAAAAGCCCAGGCCTTGACAAATTCACTGTTGAATTCTACAAGAAATTTAAAGAACTAATGCCACTACTGCTGACAGTCTTTAAGTAAATTGAAAGGGAAGCAATATTTCCAAAATCATTCCTGGAAGCAAGTATTACCCTGATTCCAAAATCAGAGAAGAACCCAACTAAGAAGACAACAACAGGCCAATCTCCCTAATGAACACAGCTGGAAGAATCCTCAATAAGATACTGGCAAACAGAATGCAACAAATCTTCAAGAAGAGTATACATCATGACTAAGTGGGATTCAGCCCAGGCATTCAGGGATGGTTCAACATATATAAATCAATGATACAATATACAGTATTAACAGAACAAAAGACAAAAATGACATCGATAAAAACCCTACAGAAAATTGGAATAAATGGTCTTTACCTCAATCTGATAAAAGCCATCTATGATAAACAACAGCTAACATCATACTAAATGGTCAAAACCTGAAAGCTTTCTCTCTAAAATCAGGAATGAGACAAGGATGTGCAAGTGCACTATAACCACTCCTAATCAATATAGATCTGGAAATGTTAGCCAGAGTAATTAGATAAGAGAAAGAAATACAAGGAATAAGGATAGGAAAGGAAGAAGTTAAATTATTGTTATTTGCAGATGACATGATACTCTACATGGAAGACCCCAAAAGTTCCACGAAATAACTTCAAGCTTTAATAACAAAATTCAACAGTGTAGTTGGATACAAAATCAACACTCAAAAATCAATAGTATTCATGTACACAAACAACAAACTCACTGAGAGAGAAATCAGGGAAACAACACCCTTCACAATATCATGCAAAAAATGAAATACTTAGGAATCAATCTAACAAAGGTAATAAAAGATCTATACATTGAAAGTTACAGTACTCAGAAAAAGGAAATTGAAGCGGATATCAAAAAGAGGAAAGATATCCTGTGCTTATGCGAAGCAAGAACCAACATAGTGAAAATGGCCATACTTCCACAATTGTTACATAGATTTAGTGCAATCCTGATCAAAATACCATTAGCATACCTAACAGATCTGGAGAAAACATTCTTAAAATTCTTTTGGAGCCAGAAGAGACCTAGAGTAGCAAAAGTATTTCTAGGCAACAAAGGCAAGTCAGGGGATATCATAATCCTGACTAGAAATTATACTACAAAGCTACTCTGTTGAAAACAACATAGTGTTCGCAAATAAACAGACCTGAGGATCAGTGGGACGGAATAGAAGAGACAGACACAATTCCAAACCATTTGGCCATCTTATCTTTGACAAAGGGGCCAAACATGTTCCCTGGAAGAAAGGTAATCTCTTTAATAAACTGTGCTGGAAAAACTGGCTTTCTACATGACAAAGACTAAAACTAGACCCATGCCTACCACCAAGCACTAAAGTCAAAATGGATCAAAGATCTAAATATTAAAACAGAAACACTAAATCTACTGGAAGAGAAAGTAGGTAGAAATCATGAAGACATAGGGGTAGGTGGAGACTTCATTAACAAAACCCAGACTGCATGGGAAATACTACAAAGAATCAACAAATAGGATCTTACCTTACCAAAAAGCTTTTGTACAACAAAAGAAATCACAAACAGAGTGAAAAGACGACCCACAGAATGAGAAAAATATTTAACCAGTTGTCCCCCACACAAAGGATTTATATCTAGAATATATAAAGAATTGAAAAAATTCAGATCACCCCCAATTCAAAGGCCGAATCAAAAATGGGCATCTGAGATGAATACACTCTTTTAAGACGAAGAAATGCACATAGCAAATAAATATATGAAAAAATGTTCAATATCATCTGTCATCCAAGATATGCAAGTTAAAACAACACTGAGATTCCATCTCATCCCAGAAAGAATAACTACCATCAAGAAATCAATCAATAACAGATGCTGGTGGGGCTGTGGGGAAGAAGGAACACCTCTCCAATGTTGGTGAGAGTGTAGACTGGTGAAATTAGTGTGCAGTTTCCTCAATAAACTATAATCAGAGGTCCCATTCGATTCAGCTATTCCCCTTGTGGGTACCTTTCCAGAAGAATTAAAAACATCATACCACAGTGATATATGTGCACCCACATTTATAGCAGCACAATTTGTCATAGCTAAATCTTGGAAACAGCCTAAATGGCCATCAACTGAGGAAGAGATAAAAAAAGATGGGGTATTTTATATAATGATATACTACTCAGCCATAAAGAAGGCTGAACTTGAGACTTTTCTAAGTAAATAGATGCAACTGGAGACCACACTCATACATGAAATAAACCAGATCCACATGCGTAAATATCATATAGTCTCACTAGTGTGAGAAGCTGAATGAGTACATAGGACCCAAGATGTACACTAGATATTGTGAATTGGGAAGAAACTGCTCAACATAAAATAGAAACCATGACGGAGGAAAGGGGAGAGGAAGGAAGGGAAAAGGAAAAGAATATAAACATATGTAAACAAGTTATAGTGCTAGTTTCTCTTAGTTCTTTGAAAAGAAAGGTTTATGATGATATTGTTTGTCCAATATTTCTTACTTACCCTGGGTAACTACTCTGAAGATAACAAAATGCAATTCATTAATTATTTACTCTCCTATTATATTGTTTTGAAATTCTGGGTGTTTTCTTTTTTTAAATAAAAAATAGTAAAAAATGATTTTTGAGATAGGGAAAGATTTTAGATAATTTGTATGGGTAAATGTGATTATAAGAGGCTTTATAACAGAGAGACAGGAGGGTCAGGGAGAAAACTTTGAAGATTCTATATAGTTGGCTTTGAAGAGGAGCAAATGTCCACGAGTCAAAGAATACTGGAAAAAGCACAAAAATAGATTTTTCCCTAGAGTCTCCAAAAAGAATGCAAGCCTGCCAAAATCTTGATTTCGCCCCAGTGAAATGCATTACAAACATCTGATCTCTATGACTGTAAAATAAGAAATTTGTGTTAACCCATTAAGTTTGTAGTAATTTATTACAGTAGCAATAGCAAAATAATACATATACCTATGTATAATTCAGTCATCCCATTTCTAGTTATTTACCCTAGAGAAAGAGCACACATGAACATTTATATACGACTATTCTTAAATCTCTTTAATTTGTAAGAGTTCTCTTCTCTTTTGGATTTCAGTTATTTAGACAAATATTTGTTGAATGCCTCCTGTATTCTGGCCCTATTCTTAGAGATACACCATAAATACTACTTAGCTTTTTTATGGGCTACATGCTTAAATGTCCTGGAGTTCTCTTGCTGGCTGTGTTTCTCCACGCTGCCTTAATTTGTGTATGAAGTCTCTCCTTAGATACTGGTACACCAAGAATTGTCCTCAGAACCCAGTGTGTAGCAGACATCTGTGTTTTGTCTTCCAAAGACCTTTCAACTGCTTTGGGCAAAACCCTCAGTTTTAATGTGCAGTATCATTTTCTTTTACCTTTTGCATCTTGTGGCTTTATTGTGGCTGTGTCTGGACTCACTCCATAGTAACAGGCAGCCACATATCCTGGCCGTGGCCAGCTGGAGAACTCCATTTTCCTGGCCAGAGGGTCAGATCAGAAATGGGCACTTGTTCCAAGTTGAGTCTCTGTAGAAATCCTAGAGCAGTACAATCACTTACCAATAGATTTCTGGATAAATCAAAGTAAAGGCAAGTAGGTTATTGTGCTTGTTAAATGACTTGGGTAAGAATGAACCAACAGATTAGTGAAGTTCTGGGTTTGTCTGTGGATGATTGATATGTGTGTAAATAAACTGAAGAGGGAAGACCAACCCAGGCAGCCAGTGGCCCCAACAAATAGGCATGTAGCCTGGATAGAATAAAAAAGAGCAGAAGGATGGTGTTTCTATTTTTTTATTTTAAAAATACAAGAACGAAAACATATTAACAGACATCCATTTACAAAATAGCACAAGAACAATACAAGCAATACTGAATTACAGACAAGGTGATAAGAAATTAACAGTGATTGTTGTATTATATATTGAAATCTTCAAAGTGGTTACTCAGAAACAAATATAGACATGCAAGACTAATCAAATAATTAATCATTAACTCTTCCTGTCAGTAAAGCGATAAAAGTCAGTAGTACAACTATGTTGTACTACTTTACTAACATGTACTATACATGTTTTTTAATTCTTTATATGTTCTAGATAGAAGACCTTTGTCTGAGAGACAGTCAGCTAAGATGTTTTCCCAATCTGTGGGTTTTCTTTTTCCTCTGCTGGTGGTTTATTTAGATATGCAAAAACTTGTGTATACATATATACATAATTTCTCCCTTTTTTCTTTTTCTTTTCCCGCATCCCAGTTGCTCTTCACTTTTGAGCAATTTTCTTTCATTTCACAATGTTTATCATGTCTCCTAATTTTTAATCACTCTTTCAGGTTCTTACACTAGTGAGACAATCTGTTGCTTTCACATGCAGGTCTGATTTATTTCACTTATGAGTATGGTCTCTGTTGTGACCATTTATGTGTAAAAGCTTTGAGTTTATCTTTCTTTATAGCTAAGTAATATTCCACTATATAAAAATACCACAACTTTTTTATCCATTCCTCAGTGGTTGGACATTTGAGTTGCTTCAATGATTTAGCTATTACAAATTGCACTGCTATAAACATGGATGCACATATATCACTGTGATATGATGTTTTCAGATATTCTGGGAAAAAAGAAGAGAGAATAGCTGGGAAGGAGAATAGCTGGGTTGAATCGGACCTCTAGACCTAGTTTGCTGAGGAATCTCCAAACTGATTACCACAGTGATTTCACCAGTCTGCATTCCCACCAGCAGTGGAGAAGAGTTCTTATTTCTCCACAGCCTTGCCAGCATTTGTTATTGGTTGATTTCTTGATGATAGCCATTCTTACTGGGGTGAGGTGAAATCTCAATGTTGTTTTAATTTGCATTTCTTGAATAACTAATGATGTTGAACAGTTCTCATGTATTTATTTGCCATTTGTATTTCTTTGTCTGAGAAGTATGTCTTCATCTCAGATGCCCATTTTAGGATTGGGTCTTTGAATTCGGGGAGGTTCATGTTTTTTAATTCTTTATATGTTCTAGATAGAAGACCTTTCTCTGAGAGACAGTCAGCTAAGATGTTTTCCCAATCTGTGGGTTTTCTTTTTCCCCTGCTGGTGATTTCTTTAGATATGCAAAAACTTTTCAGTAGGATAAGATCCCAGTTGTTGATTCTTTGAAATATTTCACGTACAGTTTGGTTTTTGTTCATGAACTCTCTGCCTACCCCTATGTTTTCAAGATTTTTTAATCTACTTTCTCTTCCAATAGATTTAGTGTTTCTATTTTAATATTGAGATCTGTGATACATTTTGAATTAAGTTTGGTGCATGTTGATGCATAGTGATACAATGGTGTCTATTTTAAGTCTTTGGCAAGTGGCAAACCAGTTTTTCTAGCACCATTTATTAAAGAGGCTATCTTTCTTCCAGTGAGCTTATTTGGCCTTTTTGTCAAAGACTAAGTGGCTGAGTGTGTTTTTGGTTGTGGCTGTTTCCTCCTGTCTGTTCCATTGATCCTCTGGTCAACTTTTTAGCCAGTACCATGCTGATTTTATTACAGTAGCTTTGTAGTGTAATTTCAGGGCAGGGATTGTGATTCTGCCTAACTTGTCTTTGTTACCCAGGATTGCTCTTGCTATTCTGGGTCTCTTGTGGTTCCAGATGAATTTGAGGAATGTTTTCTCTAGATCTGTGAGATATGTTAATTGTAGTTTAATGAGAATTGCATTGAATTGGTACAAAAATTTTGGTAGTGTGGCCATTTTCATGATGGTGGTTCTTCCTATCTATGAGTAAGGAATATTTTTCCATTTACTGGAATCCTCTTTGATCTCTTTTTTTCAGAGTACTGTAGTTTTCATTGAATAGGTCTTTCATTTCTTTTGTTAGGTTGATTCCTAAATATTTCAATTTCTTGGATGCTATTGTGAAAGGTATGGTTTCCTTAATTTCTCTTTCGGTCTGTTTGTTGTGTGTGTGTAGGAATGCTAATGATTTTTGAGTGTTGACTGTGTGTAGCTACACTACTGAATTTGTTGACTAATTTAAGGAATCTTCTGGTGGAGTTTTGGAGTCTTCCATGTAGAGTAGGGTATCATCCGCAAATAGTGATAATTTCACCTCTTCCTCTCCTATTCTTATTCCTTTTATTTCTCCTTCTTGTCTAATTGCTCCATCTAATGCTTCCAGAACTATGTTGAATAGGAGTGATGACATGGAAATTCTTGTCTTGTTCCTGACTTTAAAGTGAAAGCGTTTAGTTTTTGTCCATTTAGTGTGATGTTGGCTGTTGGTTTGTCATAGACGGCTTTGATAAGATTGAGGTAAAGACCTTCTATTCCTATTTTCTGTAGGGTTTTTATCGTGAATGCATGTTGGACTTTGTCAAAAGGTTTTTTTGCATCTATTGAGATGATCATGTGGAATTTGTCTTTGGCTTTTTTGATATGGTGTATGACATTTATTTGTTTGTGAATTCTGAACCATCCCTGCATCCTGGAATGAATTCGACTTGGGCATGGTGTATAATTTTCTTTATGGTTTGCTGAATTCTATTTGCTAGTATTTTATTGAGTATCTTTGCATCCATGTTCATTGGGGAAATTGGTCTGAAGTTCTCTTTCTTGTTTGGGTCTTTCTCAAGTTTTGGTATCAGTATAATACTTGGTTCCACAAATGAGTTAGGGAGAATTTCTTCCTTTTCAATTTCATTGAAGAGTTTGAGGAGTTGGCATTAAATCTTGTCTGAATTTCTTGTAGAATTCTGCTGTAAATCCATCAGAGCCTGGGCTTTTCTTAGTTGGTAAATTTTCAATTGCATTAATTGATACTGAGTTGTTCAGGATTTTTATATCTTCTTAATTCAACTTTGGTAATTTTTATGTATCTAGGAATCTTTCCATTTCTTCTGAGCTTTCTTTCCTATGGGAGTAAAGATTTTCAAAGTAGGTTTTAATGATCTTTTAAATTTCTATAGAATCTGTAGTAATTTCATCCTTTTCATTCCTTATTGCATGAATTCGAGTTCTTTCCATTCTTTTGTTCATAAGATTGGCTATGGGTTTATCAAAATTATTTATTCTTTCAAAGAACCAACTCTTTGATGCATTTATTTTTGTAGTGTTTTGTTTGTCTCAATTGCATTAATTTCTGCCCTCATCTTTATAATCTCCTCCCTTCTTTGGGTTTTGGGCTTGACTTGTTCTTCTTTTTCTAAAAGATTGAGGTGCAGCATTAGGCTATTTATTGTTCTTTTTCTGTTTTCCTTATGTGTGAGTTCACCACTATACATTTCGCTCTGAGAACTGCTTTCACTGCATCCCACAGATTCCAGTAGGTTTCATTTGTTTGTAGGTATTTTTTAATTTATTCTTTAATTGCTTCTGTGACCCATTGGTTATTCAGGAGATTGTTATTTAATTTCCAAGTGTCTATGGAGATTTTGGAGTTCCTTTTGTCATTAATTTCCAATTTCTTTGCACTGTGGTCAGATAATACTCATGGGATAATTTCAATTCTTTTGCATGTAGGTAGGTATGCTCTGTGGGCTAGAATATGGTCTGTTTTAGAGAAATTCCCATGTGCAGCTGAGAAAAATGTGTATTTTGATGTTGTGGGATGGAACACTGTATGCATCTACTAAGTCCATTAGTTCACAGATTTTGTTCAGATCTATTATTTTTTTGCTGATTTTTTTGTCTAGTTGGCCTGTCTCTTTGTGTCAAAGGGGTGTTTATGTCCCCTATTAAAACAGTGTTATTAATTATTTGGTTTTCCATGTCTGTTAAGATTTCGCTTATATAGTTGGGTGATCTCATATTTGGTGCATACATGTTTGGGATTGTTATCTCTTCCTCTTGCAGTTTTCCCCTAACATCAGGTATTGACCTTCTTTATCTCTTTTGATTGTGTTTGGTTTGGAGTTTAGGTTGTCTGCAAGCATAATAGCTGCCCCTGCTTTTTTCTGGGAATCTGTTGCATGGAGAGTTGCTTTCTATCCTTTGACTTTCAGCCTATGGATTTCCTTTTGAGTAAAATATGTTTCCTGTATACAGCATATTGCTGGTTTTGTTTCTTAATCCAGTCTGCCTGTCTGTTTTTTTTTTTTTTGACCTGTGAATTGAGGCCATTAACATTAATGTTTGTAACTGATATGTGTTGGCTTATCTTTGTCATATTATTTTCTTGCTGTTGGTATCCTACTTTTTCTCTGTTTAATTGCTCCCTCTGCTTGAAGGTTCCTTTCTATTGTTGTTCTGGAAATTGTGGTCATTTTTATCTCTGTCTAGAATATCATTTTTACTTTTGTAAGGTTGGTTTGGCACTCATAAAATAAAATATTTTATTTCCCCTGTAAATTTGAAGGATAGTTTTGTAGAATACATCAATCTTGGTTGGAAGGTGTTTTGTTTCAGGACCTGTAATACTTCTCTCCAAGCTCTTCTCAATTGGATGGTTTGTGTTGAAAAGTCTGCTGTGAGTCTGATGCACTTTCCTTTATAGGTCATCTGTTCCTTTTCTCTAGCAGCTTTTAATATTCTGTTCTTTTGTTGGATATCTGGGACCTTGATTATTATATGTCTGAGAGTAGTTTTATTTTGGTTATGGCTATTTGGAGTTCTTTATATGCATCATTTATTGTACATCAGAATCTTTTTCCATGCTTGGAAAACTTTCTGCAAATATTCTTTTTGTATCATTAGTGTTGTCTCCTGTTTTATTGACTCCTATTAGTCTTACATAATTTGTCTTTGCCTCATCTTGTAGCTGTTGAGTTGATTTTTCCTGCTTCCTTTCTGATTTTAAGAGATCCTTTCTTTCATGATGGCTAGCTGTCTTCAAGATCTGAAATTCTACCTTTGGCTTCATTCAAGTGGTTTTTCCAGCTTTCAGTGGAAGTTTTGACTTCCTGGAAATCTCTTTGAGTCTGTTTCATGCATTCTGGTTCATTCCTATATTGTTCATTTAACATTTCCATGAGTTTCTTATGCTCCTCTATTTTTTATATATGTCTTCTTTAGATGTGCTGAGCAATCCTTTCATTATTGTTGTCATTTCATTTTTTTTACCTGAGAGGTTATTTCTGATCTGCTTTCTTCTATGTCCTGATGCAGTTGTTTCTTTATCTCCATTGCAATCATTTCAGCCTTTTCAGGTGTGTGTTTATGAAGTTCTCCTATGTTGATGTCTCCTGGACTTGTTCTCAGTGGGGTGGAGTTCTGAGATTGTGTTTTAGGCCTTTGTCTTGTCATGTTTGATGATGAAGGCAGAACACTCAGTCTCCCTCTTCCCTGGCAGCTCAGCAAAGGCTGTTAGTGACCCTAGTTTTCCTGGTGGTCAGACTTGCCCCTTAGTGGCCGCTGAGATGTGCTGCTTAATCTGGGTTCTTCCAGCAGTTGGTGAAGTGTACATAGTTCTCCCAGGACTCAGACTCGAGCCATGATATCAGCAGATCCCAGACCATGTGATCCAGTGTCCCCTGGATCACAACGTAGGGCACCCATATGACTCAGAAGTGGGCTGCACTGGTGGTGTGATCATCGACCACCTGGTCCTGTTTCCCCAGGTACTTCAGGGCATAGGCAGAGCCAGATAGGAACCATAGGATCAGCAGTTCATGGACTGCCTGATTTCATGTCTCCAAGCACCTTGGGATGTGCAGCAGTGAGACATGGGCTGCACTGGTTGTGATCATGGACCACGTTTTTTTGTTACCTCTGGGAGTTCAGGGCATGCATAAAGCCCAGACATGAATTGTGTCAGCAGTTCATGGCCTGCCTGCTCCAGTACCTCAGGTGGCTCAGGGCATGTTCAGGGAGGGCATCAGTGAGAACTCCGGTGTTAGTTGTTTGTAGGCCTTCTGAGTCAGAATCTCCTGTGTGTGTTTCTCTTGTTGGGAGAGCTCCAGTCTCCTTCACCATGGCCTTTGGACATTGTTATTAGTGTCTTCAGCATTCTAATCTCAACTCTTCAGACTTGCATGGATGACTGCAGTGAGCTTCTAGGCTTTCCACCTTTGTCTGCACTGGATCCTCTGGCTTTCCAGTATACAGACAGTCACTGGTTTCTTCTACTTCTGAACTCACAGATGGCCATCTTCCTCCTCTGATCCTGTGACCCTACCTAATAAATCCCTTTGTATAGTTTTACATGTATTTTATATTGATTCTATTCCTCTAGAGGGCCCTAACAAGTTATAGTCAACGATGTTCACTCATCCCAGGGGAACAAGTTGGTGTATATCTAATTTTGTGACAGGTGCAATATTTCTCATTTGGGGACAGTTTTAGGGACAGTTGGGGAAAGACTGTTCACATCGACACCCTTGATTCAGCTGTTTGGCTGGCACATAGAGACATGCTGGCCTCTGTATATTGGCTGACCAGGTGACCGGCAATGGATTGAGATTGGCTTTAAATTCTCTACAGATCCACTATTTAGTTGTTCAAAGTCCTTGAATCTGATCTTGCTTTGCCTATCCGACTTCTACTCCCACCCTGGTTTCCCTTAAATAAAACTCTTCTCTTTGCCTTACCAAATCTAGACCAAACTTCATATGCCCTCTCAGTTTTTCCTTCTTCCTTAAAAGTTTCCTGGTTCCTTTAATCTTTTAGCCAGGTTGTTGTTAAAATGAAAATCATAGCAAATCCTTATTTCTCACTTTTCCCCACATGCTACACTGGTGTTTTTAACATTTCAGGAACTTTGAGATCAGATGCCTCTGGTTTATATAGAGAACCTGACAATCATTTGATAAGTATTTACTGTGTACTGGACCTTTGAGGAAGACAAGGCCCTTGACTTCATGGAGGTTGCAATATAGTGGGTAGAAAAATACAATAAGCAAGCTAATAAATAATAATAGCTAATATAACATTGAAAATAAAAGTTGATCATAGATGAATGTGTGCTGGGATGAAGGGTCAGTCTCATAATAGCCAAAGGATGCTTCTGTGAGAAGATGATATTTGAATGGAAAATTGACTAAGGGATGATTGCCTTCTCTTCCTCTTAGTGGTTAGTGGTAAGCGTATTGCATAACAGAATTTCTAACTTCCTGCTTTCCTAAGCTTTCGGCCACATTCCTTTTTGAAAGATCCAGTGCCTAAGGTGATCCAAAGATGAACCAAAGGTGATGGTCACAGTGAAAAGAGGGCTCCTAATCATCCCTGTAGTATGATGTTTGTGTTGTGTGCAGTTCTCACCCATTTAATATGGACTAGAATTACTGTCTTACTTCTAAAAAGTCATGTAGTAGAAGTAATGGACATCATTTCAGTTTAGGTTATAAAGTAACTGTGGCTTCTAGCTCAGGGATTTTTCCTCTCTTGTTAGTCCATTACTTCCATCTCACCAGACAGGTCTTTACATAAAGATTCACCTGGTAAGAATAGAGGCCTGGGGGCCACTAAAGTCTGCCTGAGGGACTTTAAAAGTAGAAGCCCTCAAGATGAGTCCTTAGGTGAAATAGCAACTCTGACTGCCAATTGCAACTGTGAGCTACAGGCTCCCAGGCAAGCTGTTCCCAGGTTCCTGATTAAGAGAAACTGCAAGATAATAGATTTTGCTTTAAATTATCACATTTTGGGGTAATGTGTTACACAGTAATAACTAGGACCCAGTGTCAAACTGGTATGCTCATCTGTGGGTCAGCATGAGTCTGCTTCTCCCCACTGAAGGATGGGCGGGGCAGATACCAGTATATCCCTGCGAATGTTCTTCATTAGACTCCAAAGTCATCCCAAGGAACATGGCCTTTCAGGCATTTTCACATTGGATAATAATTCTCTATTTAGTGGATCATCTCTAGTAGTAGATTGTGAGATGCACAAGGAAACTTGGATGTTTTAATTTTCTTCCTTGAAGTGCTTAGTGCATCTTTATAATTAACAGGCATGCTGAGTGTACTTCCCTGGCACATAATAAGTACTGTGCATTCACTAACTTTCTGTATCTTTTTAACAAACCTATGGGAAAAGAATTGTTAGATCATTACCTTGTAGATGAAAACTAAGATGAGAAGAATAAAATATGTTGCCCAAAGGGAATGTCACAAATAAGTGAAGGAGGCAGGACTTGAACCCAGGCAGTCTGACTCTAGAATCCTTAATAAACATTTGTGTTTAGTAAATGAGGAATTATACTGATGTGTGACTCGATTACTGACCCTGGGGGCCAGACAACTCTCTGTGTTACTCATCAGCGGTGTTTACGTAACTCCTTGAATGATATTTGTTCTCAATGTCCTTTTGTCCGTATCTGTTGGATCACTTGTATGTATTCTAGAAACGTCCTTTTCCCTCTGCCATTTCCTGATTTTCCTTAAGGCCTTTACAGAAGCTGTTCCTTCCTCTACGCTTTGAGGTCTTTTTATATTATAAGATGTTCTCTTCTCAAATGTGAGTTGCAAGCAATCATGTCAGAGGTAAGGTTTTGAACAGTTATCAGTTCAGTGGCTCAAATAACAATAAAGTTCTCCTGAAACAAACCCAAGGTCCCATAACAAAATCTTCGAGCTCATCATTTAATCTGAGAATCTCAGGGGAGCTCTCTGACTCGGCATAGCTACAAGCAGACATTTCAAACACAGACTCTCATCATTTTGTCTGGTTTCTGAGGCCCAGACTTCTTTGGAATAGATAATGTGGCTTCATTACATTTCTGTGAAAGTGCCTGGAAAGGATGATTACATTTTTCTTAAAAAGTGTTGCCATTTTTTCCCAGTGGCTTAATTTGTAATGTAAAATAGAGGCATGGAACACAACTTCCAATAAAAAAATTTGACTCACTCTCCATAATGCCTTCCAGGCCTGATGTGGCCTTGATGAATTCAGCACTTTAAAGGGTATGTCAACACAATAAATTTTATGCCCTCCATAAAACTTGTGAGTGAGCTCAGTGAGAAATTCCAAGGTCTTGGAAGGCAATTAATGCTTGAAATATATATTGAGTTGTTTACTGCGACATTTTATGTGGCCACAGAGCTATACCCTGGATGTCACAGGGGAAGAATTTCCCTAGGAAATGCAACGTTTGCTTTTCACATTGACAAGCTAGATTTCTCACTGAATACAGAAGCGTGTAAGAAATGGCTACCAATGATAACCAATTAAGTTCTCTAACCATGTTGTTGATGGGATTCCTCTTGCTTTCCATTCCAACTGGCAATAACCTCCTGCGGGTATTTGTTGTCAACATCTTAGATTAATTTCACTGATCCATTTATATCGCTGTACTTCATAGTTTTGTATGGGTGGAATATGTTTTATTGATTGATTTTACTTGAAGTTAAGTTCTCACCCCACCTCTTGGTCAATATACGACTCTTACAAGTCATATTACCTTTCTGGACTTCATTTTCTATTGTGTGAAATAGCAGGTTATAAAATATTGTTAATTATAATGTGGTTTATAATTTAAGAAGTCACTGTTATTTCTGTGGCATTAAGAAGGTCTTTCTGCATATGGTGCTAATGTACAGAAAGAGAGCAGATTTGAAAAGGTCAGCTACTGTGTGTTATATTAGTCGCTTGTTATATATTAGTCACTGCTGCATTAAGGCTACATGACAATTTTTAGAATTTCCTTGATTTATAACAACGTTTACTACTTGCATATCACTTGCATGTTTATTTTCTGGTCACATAGCTGAGGGTTGGTGTCTAGTGAGCTCTGCTCAAGGATGTACTTGTGTTTCTGTCTACTCTGTATGCGATACCTGGGACATCTCTTCATAGAGATGACGCTGGAGCAGGACGGGTGACCAGAAGTACAGGACGCATCTTATATTCTATATTATAAACTCACATATAGTCACATTTGCTCTCACACCATTGGCTAAAGCCAGTCACATGGCCCAAACAAACAGCCATGCATGAGCCTGAGAAATCTATTGCCTTGACTATGGTCCATGGAAAGAGAAAGAGAGGGGAGGCTTTGGGAAAATAGCATCAACTACCACCCAATATTTGCATGGGTAAAAAGAGGCAAAGAATCTGAGACTGTTATAGAAACAAAAGGGAGCAAAGGCACATTCAATGTTTTCTCTTTTATAATCAAATCTTAAATAATTTGACTTGACCTTCTATTCTACCTGCAAACAAGAATCTAGTCCTTTCGTTCCCTTGTATTTGACAAAAATCATGGATTCTGGTTCTGTAGTAACTCATTTTTCCTTTTAGAGAGTCATGTGCTTAATATTGAAGGTGTCCAGAAACTCTGTGACTGGCCATGAAATGTCTTTTTTATTGACTCATCTTTAAAATGTCAATGACTATTTAAGAGAGTAAAAGAGTTAAGTATTTACTTCTCTATTCAAACCAGCAATATTATTGTGTGCATTAGAGTAGCCATTAGGAAGAAACCTGAGGCTCCAGTTCCAGCTCTGCCAGTAGATGTTACTGGGTCAGGGTTATCTCAGGATTGTGAGAGGTTTCTGGAGATAATTTATGACTACCAAAGTCAGGGAAGCTCTGGGGCAAACCGTTTAATGATGCTAACTATTCCCTGTAATCTCTCTATGCAGAAGTCACTGTCTAAGTACCCATTCCCTTCCACCTGCAGTCTAGTCATTTTGCCCAGAAGCGGGCAGATGTGCCTTGTCCTAGGGTGAAGAACAATTCAAGGAAGATGTGTTAAATGTTGTGCTTTAAAAAAACTAAAACAATTATGCATGGGTTTTTAAAGTTCATAGAACAATTCCATTGCTTTTTTGCTCATTAAGTATTTGTCTTTCTCAATGTCGATCTAGTAACTGCACTTCTAAGGAAATAATCAGAGATGAAGAAAGAAGTTTACATTCAGAAATGCTCATTGTGGTATTATTGAAAAAAATTAAAATGAAAAATTGGACAGAACTTAAATGTTCAATAATAAGGGCCTGACTGGGTAAATTATTGTAAATCTCCTTGTGGACTATAATGCAGATGCTAACAATTTTAATGACTTGAAAAAGTCCTCATGGTATGTTACATGAACATGTAAAATAAGAAAACCATAATATTTTATAATTACTGATTCCTTAAAAATGCAGTAAGAAGGTCATAATGAAATCCAGAAAAATATGAGTAGTGATTATCTGGGGTTTGTGAGATCGCAATTGCTTTACATTTCCTTTTCTACATTTTTCTATGTGTTTTGTTCTTGATGAAAAATACTATTAAATTGTGTTCATTTTCTCACTTTAGCAAAGTAATACATAATTAATAATTTTTAAATCTTAAAACACCAACGGGGAAATAGATCAGCCTCTGTTCTCACCATCCCCATTCACCAGGTCTCACTGTCTAGAAATAACTTCATACTTTTTTAGCTGTTTTGGGGGAAGTGTTTCCTTCCATGTGTTTATATCATATACTTATATTCTCATTATCAAAATGATGTGTTTTAGAAATTGCCTATGGGCTTTTAGTTATATAATAGCTAAAGGTTTAGTTCTTTTTAATAAACTTCCTCCCAAGTTCTCTCCCTACCTTTTCTTGTCTCGATGTGGACTGTCCCAATTTAATTATATTAAAATTTTTGGTTAGGTTAACAAGAATGTTCATGTTCTTATGACTATAAATATTGTTCATTGCAGAACTGTGTTTAGTTTTTTTTGTCTCTGAGTTTCCCAACCATTTTGCCAAATGCCACTGAACAGCTTTCCAAATATGCAAACACAGTTGTAAACACTGTATAGGTTCCACCCTTTTTTCCTAACGGCATCTCCTTGACTGCACTTATGGACTGGCACACTCTCTGATACTGTAGCTCAATATTGTTCTGGGACTTAACATCTCTGATCTTCCATATTGGATTTCTTAGATCCTGTTCATTCCTCTTTCTTTCTTTTTTTCTTTTTGGTGACATCCATCCATCCATTCATCCACCCATCCCATAGTTTCCCAAGAAAAGGTGCATGAGAATGAAATATTTCAGGTCTTTGCATGTGTAAAAATATCTTTTTGGTAGGTTCCTATTTGATGGATTGTTTGAATGAGTACAGAATTATCCTTAGGAAATTTCAAGAGTGTCCCATCTCCTAGTACATCCATTTCTGTTCAGCTGTATGAGCTGGGTTCTGATCTACCACCAGGAAGACTGAAGAGAACAGAAATGGACAGAAGGAACTTGGACATATAATCAAGATAGAAGGTAGAAAAAGAAGAGATATGGAGAAAGCACAAAACAGGGAATCACATAGGTCAACTTCCAATTGATAGTTAAGGGTAAAATAATCCCTAGCAGGGATTACTATGAAGTTGGTAAGAATGGGGGCTCACGGAAGACAGCTCAGGCTCGCTCAGTTTCTCACACTAGGTTCAGTGCTTAGGATGTCAGAGAAGCATAGATTCCAGGGAGCAAGATAGCTGAGATAATGTCTGATCTGCAGAGGGACTCTGGGGTTAGGTGTGCCCTCTTCCTGGATGCAGTTGTAGATCATGCAGTCTGCTTCCTGAGCAAGTTCACAATGTCTCTCTATTCCTCACTCTTCAGCAACCTCTCCTTAAATTCCAGTTGGAGAAAACAAGACAAAGCAAAACACTGGGTTAGATCCAAGCCTTCTCGCAGGTCCTGCCTGCCACCTGTGCCTGTGGGGGACAGTCAGCTCTTGGGGGCAGGAGGTATAGACACCCAGAAATCACAGTGGGGATCACCATGTGTGCAGCACTTCCTTCAGAGCCTGCCCACTGACCTGATTATGTGACATATAGAAAAGGTTTACAAATAGATGTGGGTCTGAGCTCACACGTGCTTTTCAGACTAAAAGTGATTTGGGGGGGAAACAAGTTTTAAAGCTTCCAGTTGCTCCTTGTTGTCTTCAAAAGAGCCTAAATAGAACATGTAGGGAATCCAGCTCCCCTTTTGAAACACTGACCTTCTTCCAAATTAGTTTCCTCAGAAGTGTGAGCAGGGAATCCATGGGAAAGGAAAATGATTCCAGAGCACAGTTGAATGGCAGGTGATTTTCCAAAGTGATTTATCTTCTTGCAAGAGCGGCTCTGCCTGCCTGGAGTTGGCAGCTGTCTGCGCTGAGGCTCCAGCTCAGGAGCTTAGCACTTCTGTCTTTTGGGGGCTTGATGTACTCT
The DNA here is from genome assembly GCA_004027595.1 of Dinomys branickii. Classification (NCBI taxonomy): domain Eukaryota; kingdom Metazoa; phylum Chordata; class Mammalia; order Rodentia; family Dinomyidae; genus Dinomys; species Dinomys branickii. Next base: position 24,381 of record PVLD010016872.1, read on the forward strand.
CACACTCAAGCACTGCTAAGGTCATCACCACCCTTGAGAAGGTGTTGAGATGGGCATGATAGAGTACTTAAGGCACATTTGCAAATAAGTTACCAGCATGCAGAGAAATTCTTCTTCTTATTATTTTAATTTTGGAACCCAACTTCAAATTTTTTAATTAAAAATTTTTTGTTACTAGGATTAAACCCAGGGCCTTCCCCTGAGATACTTCCCCAGCCAATTTTTATTTTGATATCGTATTTTGCTAAGGCATTAAGTTGCCAAGACTAGGCTCCAGTTTGTCATCCTCCTGCCTCAGCCTCCTACACTGTTAATATTACAGGTGTGCCCCACCATGCCCAGCCATCATCCTGTTTTTAAGATAGACCCAGGCACCAGTACACAGTGAAGAAACTGAGTATTTTTAACATGAAGCTCAGTTGGGACAAAGTACTGTAAGACCCCATATTTTAATTCTGAGTTACTGTCATAAGTTAAATTGTAGAGATCACCGCGAGTCCCTGAGGTGGTCTTCAGAGCAGGCGAGGGCTTGCTGCTCAGTGCATGTAGAAGCCTGTGCTGTGGCATCAGGCTTTGCAAGAAGAGGATGTTACTGTGCGGGCGGCCCTGGGGCTGCGGCTCTGAGCTGGACTCCGCCTCCTCGGCCAGCCAGTAGACGAAAGTTTACAGGGGAGAGGGAGGAAGAAGCTGCTTTGATTGGATTAGTTTTAGAGGCATTTTGTGTGTGTGTGTGTGTGTGTGTGTGTGTGTGTGTGTGTGTGAAGACTATTGTTTCTGTGTGGGAGATTTTGAGCTTGTGACATCAAAGGTCACTGGGCAAGCTGGTTGCTTCTGTACATGTCCATCCTTGATTGCTTAAGATTATCTTTGAGCAGAGTTTTGGAATTTTAACAACAGCTTAAGCACTTTCCTATGCAGAAGGAATTTGTGTCCAGGTGTGTCCTGGCTTCAGCCAGTTTCAGTACCAGATGCTAGAAATTGCTGTGAATCAAGCTAGAAAAAAGCTTTGTTGTTAGGACCATCACCTTGCTAAAGCTGCTACTGTTACTGTGGGTGGTATAATTACTCTGATCACTACCATTGGTATTTCCAGTATTGCTATGATTATCAGCAACTGCCTTTAGATCTTCAGCACCTTCTAGGTGTGTATAGCTTAGTGTGTATAATGTCACTGAACACGAAAAAGCACTAATGAGGGGATTATGGACTCCCAATTTTTCAGATGAAAATTTTTGAGGCTTAAAGAGATTCAGATAATATATCCCAAATCACCCAGAGTGAGTGGAAGAAATGGGGTGTGCAGCCAGATATGTCTGACTCTTTCTTCACTTGGAGGCTCTGTAAACAATAAAGAAAACCCAGAAAGAATGGCTGTCATCAAGAAATCAACCAATAACAAATGCTGGCGGGGCTGTGGGGAAAAAGGAATCCTTCTCCACAGTTGGTGGAAGTGTAGACTGGTGCAACCACTGTGGAAATCAGTATGGAGATTCCTCAAAAAACTAGGACTAGAGGTTCCATTTGACCCACTATTTCCCTTCTGGTATCTTCCCAGAAGAATTTAAAACATCGTACCACAGTGATATATGTGCACCCATGTTTATGGTAGTACAATTTGTCTTTGCTAAATCTTGGAAACAACCCAAATGCCCATCAACTGAGGAATGGGTAAAAAGGACGTGATATTTTTATACAGTGGAGTACTACTCAGTCATATAAAAGGATAAACTTGAAACTTTTACAGGTAAATGGATGCAACTTGAAACCATACTCATAAGTGAACTAAATCCGATTCACATGTGTAAGCATCATATTGTCTCCCTGGTGTGAGAAACTGAAAGAGTAAATAAGATCTAAAATATACAATAGACACTGTGAAATGGGAAGAGATTATTCAAAAGGGAAAAGGATCTAGGATGAGGGAAAGGAGAAAAGACAGAAGAGAAAAGGGAAAAAATGTTAAGTCAGTTATACTACCTAGTGTTTCTCAGCTTATTGAAAAGGAAGGTTTGTGCTAGTATCGACTAGAGAAATTTTAGTGCCTGCATCTTATACTCTGAATAACTACTTTAAAGATAACAATATGAAATGTATTAACTATTGTTATTCTATTACTTTGTTACAAAATTTTGTTTTACCCTTTTTTCCATCAAATAAAAAAAAATAGATAGATAAAAGCCAAAACCACAGCTGAAGACTGATTTGCCTGGAGGTGGTAATTCTCACTTCGTGAAGACATAGAAGTGTGAAATTCAACAAGAAGAACTTGGTGATAAGGACACAGGTACCAGGAACCCAGCCTTCCAGGCTCCACATCCAGGTTTCTAGCTCTGTGTCTCTCCCTCTGCTCATCCCTCCTTCTCTTTCTCCCTCCCTCCTCCTTCACTCCTCTCTCTCTGAAACACACGCAGGACGGGTCTGATGGAGCGCACAATTTCACTTAGCTGACTTGTTTTACTTTAAAAGGGAAATTAGTTAATGCCCTAGATTTTGAAGCAGATGGACACATCCCTGTTTATCTTTCTGTTCCGTGTTCTGTTTCTAAATCCCAACCTTAAACTGACAATTTGTCTTGCTAACAGACGTGGGTAGTGGAAACCTGTGGGCTTCCCTGTGCTTTTCATCTTCCCCTTCCCTCCCTGGTCTCAGCACTCATGCACAATCCACTTACTGCCAAGCGGAGCCGAGCAGAGGGCTGCCTGTTAATGATTCTGTTTGATAAGTGCAATGACTGAGCGCACGATAATAACAGCTAGTATGTTGTGCACTTGTACAATAAACTAGGCTCTTTATACCCATAATGCTGTTTTAGCCTCATGAGAGCTCTAGGAGATGGTACCACTGTCTTGCTTTTGGGGAGACCAGACACTGGGTCTCAGATTAAGAAACTTTCACAAAGTTACTCTTTAAGTAGCAGAATTAAGACTTCACTATACTGTGCAAGGTAATAATGATAATTCATAAAAAATTTTGTGTGGGCACATGGGAGAGAATATACAGGTAAATGAGTCTCAAGCTCTTGCTTCAAAGATACTAAAAACCTGGCCAAAGATAGGGAACCAAGTAAAAACTTGAGCAAACAAGGGAAGGATAGGGAGAAGGAGGAAAAGAGGCTCAGACTGGGTTGAATAGGAAATTAATTTGTTTTCATTTCCAGTCATACAGAGAACATGGTACCAGGGGTGTGGGTGGATTTTAACCTGAGGGCCCACAGAGCAGGATAGAGGGGGCTGCTGACCGACTGTATGAAAGTCTGGGGCAATAGACAAGAATTTTGAACAGGCTAGGTTCAAAGTTTTCCCTGGAAGCTAGTTTCCTCAACATGAAAGAAGTGTCCCCTGAATCTCATGAAGAAAGAAATCCAGGAAAAAAATTGCTTGTCTTTACTTACTTAAAGGGATCTAATCTCAGCCCTGGGAAGAGAGAACATTTGGGAAGGAGACGGTGTGAGTCTTTCTGTCACTATAACAAAATGTGCAAGGCAATTAACTTATAAAGATAAAAAGCTTATTTTGGCTCATAGATTTAGAGATTTTAAAGTGGCCCCATTGCTTTCAGTCTCTGGTGAAGGCAGAAGCACCTGACAGAGCACACTGGCTACATCAGGAGCCAGGAGGAAGAAAGGGAGAGGAAAAGGCCAGGATCCCCCAATCACCTCTGAGGCCCCCCAGCGACCTAACTTCCTTCCAGCAGGCCCCGCCTTCCTAAGCTTCCACCACCTCCCAGCCGTGCCAGCCTGGGACTAAACCTTCAGGACATTCAAAATTCAAACCATGGCGGCACACTCAGGAGAGCCCCCGCAACGTTTGAAATTACAGTTGCCCTGTGTTTACTTCTGAGGTTTTAATTAGAGCCATGTAAGTCAAGAAGGAATGTTGCACCTGGCAGAAGAAACAGAAAGCATAGCTGCACGCCTATTACTGTCCCTGGCTGGGGGAGATGGGAGAGAAGGGTATGTCCTGTTGCTTGCTCTCCCCCTCCACCTGCCTGGCCTTTGCTACCCTCCCTGTTGTCCCCTCCTTACTGCTCTTTGAGAGAATGGAGTGCTAGTCAGACTCATCGGCACAGCAGACGTTGTTTACTAGTGGCGGGAATATTAAGAGTTCAGATTCAACCCCTGAAGTCTTTCTTCCAGTCTCTGTGGTTTCTTTTCTACACCATGTGCCCAGGGGCAAAACTAAGGGTTTTCTTATGGTGCCAAAAGGTCTGATGGTGGCCACCGTTGGGTATGAGGGCTGGAGTCAGGCTTGGTTGGGAGCTGAGGCCCGGAGCCCTGCCCTGGTCTTGTCAGAGCTCTGCATGGATGTCCTCAGCCTAAGCCATAGACAATGTGGTGCTTTGATACTCATGTGCAGACTTCCTGTATCCAGCCCCCCTGGGGACATCCAGAGGTCAGCCCAGATTACTGTCCACAGCCCATTAACACCTCACCTTGAGTTTTAGCCTTCAGCATCCTCTCACCTCACTACCTTTTTTATGCTGCCTGCTTCAGGTTGTCATTCTCTCTTCCCTCTGTGCCCAAACCCCATGGACCTTCAAGATTCAGCTCATCGGTTCTTTTTCTGATTCATTCTAAGGAAAAAGCTAGAAAGTCCCTTCTTCTTACCTGTAAGTTTTGAAGGTATTTGTTTGTTGCTTTCTGTATTGCCATCATTTCCTTTAGTAGCCTGGGAGCTACTTGGGAATAATAGACTTTGCATTTCTGATTCATCTACATGTGTCCAGGGCTTGCTGAACTTCTGATATTAATTAATTAAACACAAGAAGTACCTGTAGACCCTGGAATAAGGGCATCTATTCACAGGATCCCGCCTTTGTTTCCCGTCTAACACACACACACACACACACACATACACACACACCCCCCCCACACGTGCACACCCTCAGTCCCCCTTGAAGACACTTTGCTATGTGTAAACTAAGCATGACATGCTGAAGGACATGAAAACTGGCAAGTCTGAGTGACAGAAAAAGCAGCGGAGTGCAAGCAGATGCCGGGCGCTCACGCTGCCTGTCTCCAGGCTTCCGTGCCCCACTTGTCTTATTGTAGATATTGTAACTCTGCCTTGTTCTGGATCAACTAAGACTGATTAAAACCTTTTAAAGGGCTCTTGTTGACAAGATGTGCTATAGAGTGTTTTAATGATTAAACAAAATTATGGTGCAGTTTCCCTTGATTAAAGGCAGAACTAAAACTGTGTAATTTCTAGTGTATGTGTTCAGATAGCAACTTAAAAACATTTTTAAAGAGTTCAGAACCTGCATCCCACCAGAGAGAAGCATGACGGTGGTCTGGGGCTTTGCTTGTTGTTCATCAGTGTCCCTTGCTGAGCCCAAACTCCTGAGATTAATAACTTCACAGGAGGAATGGTTTATTTCGGCTCCTGGTTTTGGAGACTTCAGTCCATGGTCACATGACCACATTGCTTTTGGGCCTGTGGGGAGGCTGCACGTGGCAGTAGTCAGGAGGAGACTACTCATCTCACGGCATCCAGGAAGCAAAGAGGGAAGGGGGTGGAGCTCCAATATCCTCTTCAGGGCCATGTCTTCGGCGACCTAGTTCCATCAGCTAGCTTCTACCAGGTCCAACAGTGCCCTCAGCTGGGGACCAAGCCTTCAGCACACAAGCTTTTGCAGGACATTTAATGTCCAAATCGTAACATGCAACAGTTTGCATCCCCTTTGAGAGTTTTAATTGTTTCATTCCTCCACTGGGTTAGTGTGCTTTCCTCAGTTGTTTCTAGAGCGTGAAGGGGGAGCACCATTTGCCACAGGTGCCATTTGCAAGTAGCGATGTATTTCTAGATGTTTTCTGGACTTCACTCTGTACCAGGCTTGTCTGTCACGCACGTTTGTTATTTCCTTACTCCAGTTCTTCTCCCAGCTCCATTGCCAAGTATCATCCGATATCCCAGCATCATTTGCTGGTAAGACAAAGTGAACTGACTGCTTATGGAAGAGTCCCAGCGTGTTCAGTGTTAGCCACATCTTGGAGAGGGGAAGGTGAGGTCAGGATGTGATGGGAAGTAAGAGCTTGGTTTAATACAGGATCTTTCAAAGCGAGGGCTTGATGAAGATTGGGTAAGGGTTATGATGTAACAAGCCAAGACTGGTGACACACCAAAAAGTGCATTCTGAGAAAAGAGATTAAAAGTGTTTAGAATACAGACGGCTGATGTTTTCTATTGAGCAGTTGATGGGCCTTTTGCAAATTCTTGTAATGTGCATCACAGCGTTCACCTGGGTAGGTGATTCCCAGCAGTAAAATGTCATGCTGCGAAGAGACGACTCGCACAGAGTCACGATCGCGCAGACAGTACGGTGTCGTTCTGGTTCTCAGCGTCCAGACCAAGGGTGGGGTAGGTCAGCTCCTTCCTCACTCTCCGTGGATGCACTTAGGCGCTTGTGATTTACGGGACGACCTGTCCTTCGCTTGCTTTCCCATATCTATTTCTTCCCTGTCTCAGCTTGAATTCTACAATCTGGTTCCATTAACGGCCTTTTACTTCATTGCTCCTTCCTACCTCAGGGCCTTTGCACAAGGTGTGTTCTTCACTTGTAATGCCCTCACTCCTTTCTATTATTGCTTAGTTGGTTCTTTTTATAGGGCTAATGTGTTACCTCATCAGGGAAACCCCACTGATTGACTCTAAGTATAAATTAGGTCCCCCCATTGCCAATTCTTTTGGCATTCCTTATATCTTCTTCAAGGTATTTATCTCAGTAGTAATGAAACGGCAATTTCAGAATTCTTTTTTATGCTGGCCCCTGTCATGCTAGTTGCTATACTCCTAAGACTTAGAAGAATAATTTGCAGCTAATGGATATGCAGTAACTATATGTGGACTAAATGTTGGGGAATATGGACTGTGTCTCCTTCATCTTGGTTGATTCCATTAAGGTTGAGTGTGTACATCTCCTATGGAAGGCTCCTGTGATACCTATTCCCACGGTTGGGGCTGAATGATGTCCCTCCAAACTTTATGTGTTAATGTTACAGGTGACTAAGTTGAGAAAAGAGCAGTCAGATGGGCCCGAGTCCAATATGACTGAGCTTCAGGAGAGGCGGGCCTCGCTTCTCCCTTCCTAGAACATGGCACCAGGCCTGGCATGTCAGGAGTGTCCTATGTGTGCTTGTCAAATGAATGCATGATAGAATTTAGGGATGCAACAGCTCAGGAACATATTATTTGTTACCAATAATTGATTGCATGTCTTGTATATGCTGGGCACCAGTCTGGGTGTGAGGGAGAATACTGCACACGAGGTATATGAAATGTCTTTGTCCTCCTGGAACAAAGACTGTGCTGGAGGGAGAGAGACAACAGACAGAATGGGTATGTGTGTGTGTGTGTGTGTGTGTGTGTGTGTGTGTGTAGTGGACAAAGACTAGGGTGAGACAAGGGAGGCACTTCCTTTGTGTGCAAAATTTAAGGGGCTGCCAAAATACACAGAAATTAAGATAGGTAATTATTTGTGTTTCTGGCTAATCCAGTGTTCTACCACTGAGTTATACCTCCAGTTCAAGATCTATAGTATTTTAACAATACAATTTTAAAACAAAATTCATGACAGAATAGTCTCAATGAACAAAATTTCCAATCATAAGAAAAATAGAAAGTTATACAGCCAATGAAATAAATGCAGAAGAGACAAAAATGAAGTTGGGAATGAGGACAGGAAATCTGAGGTGAGGAGAGTTGAAATCTTTGGGAGAGTGGCCAGAGAAGACCTCACCAAGAAGGTGAAACTTGAGTAAAGATGTGAAAGAAGGAGGAGTAATCTTTGCAGCTATCTCATGAGGAACTTTCTAGGCAGGCAGGACAGCAAATGTAAAGGCCCTGAGGCAGGAAGTCACAGGAGGAACCAATGTGAAGGCAGGAGAATTGGGTGGGGGAAGGAGTAGAGGAGATGGGCTTAGTGGGCAACAGTGGCCAAAACAGAGAGGAATGGACTGAATCTAGTATTTCCAACTCCTCTTAATTCTCAGAGAGGCTGGAAATCAGGTTTTTAAGTAGTATTTCTTAATTTTTAAAGGCAGCCTATTATTTTGAGAACACAAAAAAGGAGGCAGAAGTGATCTGCTTTCCAGGGGAGGCATATCTGGTAATCACAACTGGAGAGGTGGTGCTATCAGGACCTAGCAGATAGCAGTCAAGGATGATGACAAAATCTTACAATCCCAGGACAACTCTATTGCCCCACCCCACAAAACGACTTGATCTGGTTCAGAACATCAATAGTGCTGTTGCTGGGAAATCTGGCTAAGCAGAAGCTGCGGATGGAAGCTGTTGATGGTGTCATTAAAGACGGGAGCAGATGAATGGATAGCTCTGAGATAACTTCTTTCCTCCATGCCTCCAAAAATGCCCATTCATTTCCTTTATGCACTAGCAGACATGACTTTCTACCATGGCCTTACAGTCCAACTTGTTAAATAACTCCATCAATAGCCGTCGTTTTAATGTCTCTACCCGCACAGGTATAAAAGACGCCCTCTTCAGGGAGGCAGGTGGAGACCAGTCAGGCAGGCACAAGGGTATTGGAGAGAAATGCAACGCCTTCTTCATCTTGTCTCTGTGGGCTGCACATCTGGTTGGTGGGTTTTGCCTGATCGGTCCCCATGGCTGCCCAGCCTGGTTCTCTAACTCTTGCCAGCTGAACACAGCTCTCCTTTATAAATGGAAACATGCCATCAGTGAGTTCTAAGCAGTAGCAATATCCACCCTGTTGTACACCACATTCCTGTGTCATTATAGGAAACAGATTTCAAAAGTCTTTTCTTCATTAAAATGATTCAAGAGATGGGTAATTTGGGATTGACCTTTGTTGTTGTGTTGTTATGTGTCTAGAGCAACTGTTTTGGTCTAATGAACTAGAACAAAATAAAAAATGCCTACAAAGCCCAGGCAGGTAGAGGGATGGTGTGAAGTAAGGCATGGAAACAGAGGGCCCGTAACTGGGGCAGACTGGGTTAGGAGGGGGCGTGCTCCTCAGGTCCAGTCACTGCTGCAGAAGGGAAGGTAGCTCAGCGTGCCAGCACCTTCTGAAATTTCAATAGAACTAGAAATCTGAGTCGTAAAACAAATGTATGAGTTTTAATACACTGAGAAAGACTTCTCTAAGAACATTCAAGTCACCTAGATATAGTTTGTGGGTTATCAGATGGTGATCTCTATTTAGATTCTTGGGAGTCATCTGCTTCCTGCACATAAGAATCATTTAGCCCTAAATGTTAAAAATGGACCTGTGTGGTCCTCCCTTTTGCATTACTGTAATGAAACTCCTGAGGCAAGCTAACTTTGTAAAGGAAAGAAGCGGTTTCAGTTCACAGTTCTGGAGGTTCAAGGGTACAGCACCTGCATTGACTCTGGTCTAGTGAGGTGTTCATGGTGGACAGTGGGGGTGCAGGCAAGAGGGAGAGACTACATCTCACAACAGGGAGCCAGAGAGAGGATGTGGCCCTCTGCAGTCCCTTCCAGGGTCATCCTCACAATTTGCCTAAGGATGCTCCCCTATGCCCCACCTTTAGAAGGTCCCACCCCTCCCAACACTGTACTCTGGGGACAAAGTTTCTAACACATGAAACTTTAGGGAATAAAAAATATTCAAGCCATAGCAATCAGGACAAGAAGGAAGGGTTTGATGATTCAAGGCCTGCACAATTCAAGAAAAAATGGTTTAAGTACTTCCCAAATAAATACTCTTTGTCCACTTTATCAATATCATAATGACACTTACTATGTGCAGAGTCCTATGTAAGAGCCTGATCATATTACTGCATATGCTTCTCACGACACCTGGGGAAGCACCTCCTTCTATGTGCAGGTGAGAACCTCGAGTCTCAGTGATTGTCTAACAAAACCAGCACTTGAGCCTAGGTTGCCCTGACCCCATGTTCTGAGTTTTCATCCATTTCCATGTGAAGACCACAGATATAGTTCGGAGACATTTTTTCTTTATAATGTGATGACCCTCAAGAGAGCTGAGGCTCTTTCTCTACTTTAGAAGGTTTTGCAGTTTTGAGAGAGATCAACAAAACAGTGACTACTTAATGTTTAAAATTTTATTGCAGATAAAGATGCAGTGCAACTAATCCCCCCTCAAAACACCTCTCCTTGCTTTGAATACTCTTATCCCACCATTTCTGCCACTTTTGGAAGCAGTTCCGGAAATCTGTTCATGAGTGTCTTCAGTTGCTCTGTTGTGGCTGCATCGATGTTTTCATCCAGCTCTGGTGAACAAGGTGGATGAGACACACTGCAGTGTTTCACAAGCCTGCCTTTCTGTTTGACGGCACTCGGCAGCAGCGTTCACTGGGTTCTGATCACACCACATAAAGACACTCACAGAAGAGGACTCCAGAACTGCTTCAGAAGGTGGCAAGAAGGATGGGATCAGTGTGTTTGAAGAGAAGGGGAGTTTCTTGATGGGGGTTAATAGCAATATGCCTTTACTGTAATAAATTTTTAAAAATTGAAAAATTCACCATATATTTTGATCACCTCTTGTAAATAAAATGGAACAAAGTTATTGGATGGTCGTATGATACCCAGAAAGGGCCCAGGGACAGCAAGCATAAAGCAGGACACTATTTTCCTGAGTGGCTGCCAAGCGTGACTGAGTGAAACTTGTATATAAGTACCCCAGCCCTCTCAGTCCCTGAAGGTGCCCAGTCTGCATTATTCCAAGGGGTCCCGGCAGGATTGAAGGCCAGTTGAACACGTGGAATATCAAGAAGTGACTTGTTTGATAGCATCCTGCATTGCCTTCTTTCTTTCCCGTCTTCTTACATTCACTTTTCACATCAACTCTGCATATGTGAATCCTCGTCGCAAGCTCTGCTTCTGGTGGAACATGCATTGAACCCAGATAAATCTTCAAATCTTTAGAAACGTGCTCACCTTTGATTGTATCTGCTTCTATATGAGCCAACCTATAGTCATTTGCATTTATTATACAAAACCTTATGCAATTATTGTGTGGATTGTAACAGAATTTAGCACTATTTTTAATTTAAATTCACTAGAAGAACAACACAAAAATAGGAGGTGATGGAAGATAAACATCAAAGGGATTAAGGCAAAGATACCTGTATTGCTGTGCTCTCTGGCACTTTTCCATTGGTTGAAATATGATTGACTGTTTACAGAAAAGTATTGGCCATGATAAGGAGTTCTTTTCTTTCAACTTTCTGTTTCACTTTCTTTCTAATGACTTTAAAAGAAGAACTCTTTGGCACTGAAAATTACTTTGGGTTGTAACAGAAAACGATCCAGGACCTTTCTTCTATTTCTTTTAATAGTCATTCAGGGACATAGCGTAATTGAATTAAGACACTTCCATGGAGTGAGTTATAGGATAATAACTCAGTCCTTTCTATTTAATAGGATCTGGCCTGTGGCCTTGGGTCCACTAGATCTGAAGGGTGAATTACTGCTCCATAAGTCACCAGCTCCCATTTATAGGGACCCTGGTTAAAGAGAATTAACGTCACCATCCAAGAGAGGCCCAGGCAAGCCGAGACCTAAGAGTAAGGGAAGAGGGAAACACAGAAATGGATTCAGAAGCTTGGTTTCTTACTTCAAAGAGGTCAGACTTCAGAGAATAATGTCTGACCCTCAGTAAAGACCAGTGGCCTCTCAGCCCAGCAGCTCTCTGTTTTTCACCAAAGCTTGGCATGCATGAGCAGAAGTCTCCAGTATTCCATCCTTTCAGACCTGATCAAACAACTAACTGAGATTTAAACTGAGCCAGAATGTGAATGGTTTGCAGCAGGTCCCTGCCTCCTGGAGGGGGAATGGACAGTGGCCTCTGAGAGCAGTCCTGTGTCCCTCTTTCTCACTGATGCCTGAAATGAATGTTTACTCATGTTAAATACTGACATCCTTCTATTTCCTCTTTTAAAAGTTGCCACTGGATGTAAGTTAAGTGTTCTGGTCCTTAACTCAGACACAGATTTGAGTTTAGATCTAAATGTCATCTAAACTTCGAAGCTGTGAAATTTTTTAAAGTGTGAAATTTTGAGGGTAATCGCTATTGCTTTCTCTTTCTGAGTTTCATTCAGGTTCCTCATCTGTAAGATGGGAATTAAAATAATGCCAAATTCTTAGGGCTGTCTCAAAGATTATATAAAGGAACTGATATGACATTTAGTACAACAGCTGGCACCACATAGAGGTCAATACAGAATAAACATTTTATTGCAAAACATCTTTTAGAGGGTGTTGTACATGCCCAAACCTGCATATTTGACTATTCTTTCTTTATTCTAAAGAAATTGTTCCAAGAAAATAAGGTGATTAATTCAATATGAGCCCATAATTCCCTTTTTCTAATATGACACTAATGGATAGTTTGCTGCCTTTGCGGTAAAAGCCAACTCATGTGACTTTCTAGAACCCCAGAGGCAATCACCTCAAATTCTGAGACACTATTAAATGTAGGGGGTCATTACCACCTGACAGGGTAAGTTTCCATTTTCACTTTCTCTCAGACCTCTTGCCTATCATTTGCCAACCTTCTGTTATCTGTCCCAAACTTTCACCAAAAGATAGAAAATGCTTAGAATTCATTACAGTTCATTAAAATTAAAATAAAATTTATTTTGCATCAAAATGAAAAAATATGACTCATTTATTCTTAGCATATAAATGGCATTTTTTTAATGTCACTCTGCCTCAAAATCACTTACATTTTCAGTGATCACAGCACACAGAATTAATTTTTGATAGCCTTTTGTGATTTGACTGAAAATTCTTATTTCTTTTTGTGCTTTAAACAGCAAACTGTATCCACTGCTATTCATAGCAAATTTTAGATAATGAAGCAATTAAAAATACATGGATTTAAGATCTTATCTCATTTTTCCTTTGGCCTATTTCTGCTTCATTATTCATGAAGGGATATGTTTAATTCAAAGTTAGTAATTGCAGATATATCTAGTATAAATTGTCCCGCATATTCTTCACCCATTTCAATTTACTTTAGCAAATAGATCTCTATTTGACATAAAGTCACAGGAAGAGGGGAGAGGATGACAAAAATTCAGAAATCTGTGGTGTGTATTGATCAGCATATCCAAACAAGATCTCAGAAATATTAATAACTACATTTCCTAGGGATTTACTATGAGCCAGGCAATGCGCTTTTATTATATATGGTGTTTCACTCAATCCAAAGAGCAGTCCTACTTCTGAGGAGGCAGTTAATGCTCCCATCTCTTAGCTATGGAAACTGAGGCTCAGAAAGTTTGTAAAGCAGGCCCAAAGTCACACTGGTAGAAGTGGCCAAGAACCAGGATTGGAACTTGGTTCACCTGCCTGCAGAATTGTGTATCAAGCTGTTGCTCCCTGTCAGGCTATAAAACTGAGTGATCAGAACCTCAGAGACTTGTCAAAGGCTGTGGAAAGCCTCCCTCTGTTCCAGCCAATAGTTTCCCTAGTTCATAAAATTGCTGGTCTGCAGGACCTGGCTTATTTTGTTTCTACAAACCCTACATATATTTTAGTAATGTAACCTAGAGAAATAATCGAACAAAAAACCATGGTTTCTAATAGTAAACCTGTCATGAAGTTTTATATACCAGTATAAAAAAAAAAAGAAAATGAAAAGCAATAAAGAAAAAAGAGACAGAAGAGAAAATAGCCTTAAAATATCAGTCATAGGTTAACTACATGCTGATGCATTTATTTAGTATTATGCTATGAAGTCATCAAAAGTGATTATGGAAACATTAATTTACTGATAATTCCAAAAAAATTTGTGACTCGTTGTTAGCAAAAATAGCAGGTTCACAGAAATGAAAGGTCCACTGTACTCCTATTTTAATTATAATAATGAAATGATAATAATGTATAGGTACATACACGTGTACCCGTGGGAGAGGGGGAAGAAGCACAGTTTAGCCCAATGGAAATGTAACACAAGTTCCATGTTATTTAAATTCTCTAGTGGCCACATTAAACAAGTAAAAAAATCAAGTGAAATTAATTTTAGTGATATGTTTCTGTTCTTAGTAGATGTTCCCAATGCTTTAGAGCTAATTTTCAAGTTTTTTAAAAAAATCTATACTTAATAATAAATAAGATGGTGTATACAAAGCAAAAGGACACTTTCATGGATGGGCTTTTTCAAATAGTGAATTTCCTTGGCATATGCAGGATGTTCCCTGGATAGAAGAAAGCTTGACTTACGCCAGCTTTCCTATGGCACATTGGCACAGAATCAAGGGTGGCTGGTCTTTTGCCCTCACCATGAAAATGACCATTTCTAGTAGTTCTTTTAAGGGCATATTTCTTGACGATGGGAAGGATGGGACCGAAAAAGTAGGTATGCTTTGCTTTGCATCCCAAATGTCCACATTTTCAGAAAATTGTGCCATCTGGATATCATGTGATATCCTCCCTCCTTCATCCAGAGTAAGATTCTATCGCCACGCACAAGGAGTATAACACAAACGGCTGCTCACCGACTAGTGTGGGAAACCTACCATCCTCGAAATCTCAGCTTCCTGTACCGCAAAGGCACAGGGTAATTATTAAAATGAAGAGAAATATAGTTATACTTACAATCAAATAAGAGACTGCTTAGCAGAAAATCTGACCCATGGGAAACTCCAAATAAAGGTTAGTATTCAATACGTGAAAACACCTAAGCCATTGGCAGAAAGATACCTGAATTTTGTTTTATTTCTTTCCTTTTTTCCTCTGGAGAAAAATGACAGGCATTCACTCTATAAGAAATTACACAGTGTTCAGTGACTTCCCGTCAGGAGTAGGCAATGTTCTGTATCCTGCTATTGGTAAGCATGAAATGGGTCCATGTCAGACAAGTCATGGCTTTTAATCCCCCTTTATTTGCCATGTCACCTGTCAGTGACCTTGACTGTTACTGGCTGCCTCATGATCTGCAGTTGCTTGATAAGTATGTTTACAGCTTTTGAGGTCATGTCTGCCGAAAACCACATCTGGTTAGCTACTGCCTCTGCAGACACAAGGAAATATAAAGGCTAATTCAGTGGTGTACACAGCAATGTCTCTTTCCCCAGAGGATTCCAGATAGAGGGAAGTCAGTTGCTGATACTGAGTAGGGGGCAGAGGAAGGGCCAGTAGGACCAAAAGTCCTTGTGAAACTGGCAAACATACCATGGGCTCAGGTGTGGAGCAGGAATGTGGGTGGGGGCCGAGATGCTTTGAGCATCTGTACTTCTCTGTTGGTTCCATCAAACCCTCTGTGCCGAGCCAGGTTGCAGTTTCTTAAATAACTTTCCCAAACTTTGTTGTCTTCATTGGCAAATACAGAATGCATATTGATATCACCCAAAAGTTTATTACCATAAGAGGAATGGGAGAGACATTTTATACTTGTAAATGGCAACCTCTTTATTTAAGTACCAAATAAAAGTACCAGCCTCCATTTGCTGAACATCTGTTATATGCGAGGTGCCAATCATAACTGTTTTTCTTGCCTGGCTACCACAACTGGATGTGGCAGCTTAGCTGTACGTCCATTTTACAGAGGTTGAAATTAAAGCTCAAAAAGGTACAGTAACATGTCCAAAGATGGGCGGTCCTTAGAACTTGGATTGTTCAAAATTACATATGAGGGGGGGATACACCTTGCTATTTACTTCTGGACCATGGGCTGCTTATATGTGTGGCTACTGGAAATTGTCTACTTGTTTTCAAAGTCATCTTAGTGACTTATATCACTTCATTCCACAGCCAAGCAGTAGAGCCAAATCTGAAGGAGGATCTGGTTGATTTCAGCTCAGATGTTTTTAATCACTACAATGTCTTCCATCACAGTTCCTGGTATAAGTAATAGGGTCCTCCAAGGGAATTTTTGTTGCAGCAAGCAAAGCATTTGGCTATGGGGGTGCTTTGTTCAACAAACATTTTATTAACATCGCGTACATACTGAAAATGCCCGCATCTCAAGGGGACAGCTCAGTGAACTTTTGCAAAGTGCTTATTCCCACCCCCCCCAGGTAAACACCGTGTGAGACACAAAATATTGCCAGCTCTTCTGCGACCTGGGCTCCAGCTTCGCTCCTGTCCACCACAAACTGCTCCAGTGACCCTTCGTATTTTCACATACATTTCAGAATCATGTAGCCATGTTCTACAGCAAAAACCCTTACTGGGATGTTGATTGAGTTGCTTCAAATTGATAGACTAATTTGAGGATTTTGTTAGGTAGGTTTTCACTTCCTTAATCATTAGAAAAACTCACTGGTAAAGTCTTTTGAGCCTGGAGTGGTGGTGTTTGTGTGTGTGTGCACATGCGTGCGTGTGTGTCTGTGTCTGTGTCTGTGGTGAAGGGGTATGTGTGTGGGAGAGGGAATGAGGAGGAATGGATTATAATTATAGATTCAATCTCTTGATTACCTGGAGTAGTATTCAGATTTTCTGATGTTTCATGAGTCCGTTTTTCTAAGTAGTTTTTAAAGAAAAATTTCTATTTCATCTACAATTTCCAGTCTGTTGGCATAAGTCTGTTCTACAATACATGAGAGAATTACTTTTAGGGTTAGAAATGTTCATGTCTTGATTGTAGTAGTATTTACACAGGAGTTTAAGTCATTAAGTATCCCAGGCTGGGCTTGAACTTGCAGTCCTCCTGCCTCTGCCTTCCAGAGTGCTGGGATTACAAGTCTGCACCACTATGTCCAGGTCACAGGGTAATACAGTTTTCAAGATTCAGTGAACTGTGCATTTAAAATGAATGTATTTTCTTATATAAATTATACTTCAGTGAAGCTTGATAAAAAACATACACCACTACCATTTTTTACCTATAATTTAAAAAAAAAGTCCAATAATATCCAGCCTTGCTAGTATTTCACTACGTCCTATTTTACCATACCTTATTTTAGGATGTGGTGTAGGAGAAGGTGTACATTGGCACAACCACCTGGAGGAAGAATCTCAAAACATCTTTCACAAATGAAAATGCACCTACACTGTCATTTAGAATGCCACCCCAGGTACACACTGGAGGGAGACTGTCCCATACATACTCAGGAAACAGGATAGCATTTATTGCTGTTCCACTGTCTTTTCATATACATTTCAGAATCATGTAGCCATGTTCCACACAAAAACCCTTACTGGGATGTTGATTGAGTTGCTTCAAATTGATAGACTAATTTGAAGATTTTGTTAGGCTAAGAGAAAGTTACCATCATTCACATGGAGAGTGGTGATAAACATACGTGGTAGAATAGTTATTAAATATAGCAAATTAGAGCTATGCATTTGAACCTGTTCAAATCCTTCTAACAAATCAGCTGGGAAAGAAAGTTGCAAAAGAAGAATCACATTGATACTATTTATGTGTGACTTTTGGAAAATTCTATTGTCCTACTCTTTTTCTCCGTTGTAATAAAACTTTTCACTGGCAGTGTGGAAATCCAGAGTAAAGATTTCCTTGTGACTAGGTGCAGCCAGGTCTGTGCAACGTCAATAGGATGGGGCTTTCTTAAAGCAGAGCTGATAGCAGCTTTCCAACTCCTCTACCCTCCTTCCCTTTGTATTTTGCATTGGCTTCTTGTGGCTTCTGTTACAAATTAACATAATCTGGGTGGATTTAAATAACAGAAATGTATTTCCTCACAGTTGTAGGAGATTTAAAAGTCTGAAAGCGGGATACCAGTGGGCCATGCTCCTTGGTGGCACTAGGAGAGAATCCAGACCCATGTCTTTGTCCAGCTTCTAGTGTTATTAATCATCCCAGGCATTTCTTGGCTCACAAATGCATTGCTATGATATCTGCCATTAACATCACATGTGTTTCCATGTGCCTGAGTCTGTGTCTCTTCTCTCTTTTAAAGACACTAATCATCTTGGACTAGGATCTAACTGACTGAGAATTGCCTCATCTTAACTTGGTTACATTCAAGAGCCTACGTCCAAATAAGTTAACACTAACCACATTCACAGTTACTGTGGGTTAAGACTTGAATATACCCTTTAGGGGAGCACAATTCCCCCACAACTCCTTACCTTCCTCCCTCCAACACTCTCTTACACTACTCCTCACTCCCTCCCATCATTCCTCCTCCCTCTTTCTTCCTTCATTTCCTTTTCCTCCTAATCCTTTACTTCTATCCTTTCTATTGGTTGGAATGTGGTTTTAATGGCAGGAGCTAAAACAGCCATCTTGAACCACACAGAAAAGTTGGCAATGGAATCCACGCAGGAGGAAGCTACAAGATCAGAGAAAGCAGGCTTTCTATGATCATAAAGAAGCTGCAGAGCCATCTGAGCAGCCCTTTGAGCAGATCTCTTGTTAAGTGAGGCCAGCACCTGTGCTCTGCTCCAGGAGACTTTTGGGCAGGGAAGTAGCTTGGCCTAGGGGCACCATCTGAGCAGTCATTTGAGCTGAGCTCTTGGTGAGTGAGGCTTGCACATGTGCTCTGTCCCACACCTTCGGGCAGGGAATGAGCTCGGACTGGGAGGAACCCTCCCTTTTGGTGGGTGAGGCCTGCGGAAAGGAAACAGCCTCAGGGTCTGTGGTCCTCTGGGTTGGGAGGTGAGGCCTGCTCTGCCTTGACCTGAGGATCCCGGAGCAGCAGCCCTTGCCTGGCCACCATGGGCTTCAAGGCTGAGGCCCCCAGGCTTTCTGTCCATAGCCTGGAGACCCTGGTACTGAAGGTCAGCATTCCCCTCCACTGCAGGTGTGGTCTGAGCCATGCACCCCAGCAATTGCCTGGAGTTCATGGGACCAGTGGTCCACAATCTACTACCATCTTGGGATAAGTTTGATATCCAGGTAAGCTAGGGTCCCGAGAGTCCTTCATGAGCAGCCTGGGTAGCTTGCAGCACAGCACTTTTCATCTGACATCTAAAATGACAAAATGTAGAAGCAAAATGCAATCTCAGAACTCAACTCCACCCAGAACAAATACAGGAGACAATGACATAGGAGAACTAGGAGGCCACATACTTGAAATTTCTGAAATGATCGCATCTGAAGTA
The DNA here is from genome assembly GCA_004027595.1 of Dinomys branickii. Classification (NCBI taxonomy): domain Eukaryota; kingdom Metazoa; phylum Chordata; class Mammalia; order Rodentia; family Dinomyidae; genus Dinomys; species Dinomys branickii. The sequence goes on from PVLD010016872.1 coordinate 43,364, forward strand.
CAGAAACAAATCCATTGGGCCATAGAAGAGATCAGATTGGAAATAATCTCTCAGGCAAAAAATGAAATGACAATAATAATGAATGAAATGCTCCACACATGTAGAGAAGAAACAGATAAGAAAATAGATGAACATAGGCAACAAAAGGAAATGTTACATGAGAAATTTAGGAATGAATTAGAATGCATGAAATAGACTCAGAGAGATTTCCAGAATATCAAAACTTCCACTGAAAGCTTGCAAAGCCACTTGAATGACACCAAAAA